>HG992048.1:130000-140000 GCA_905220475.3 Ennomos fuscantarius | reverse complement strand
CAGATTACTTCTTATGCGTTTTCCATACGATTACGTGCCCTATACCACATACCACAACGTTGTAGGATTGCTAGACCGTAACTTAATGACGTAAAAGGTCTCTGACCAATAGTGGTAAGCACACAAGTGCTGCGCGCCGTTCTGCCACACTGACATATTCTAATCATTTTACGTCAAGCAAAGGCTAAACAATCGAATTCACGTGTGATTTTGTATTGTCAAGAAACAAGATAGGTACGTAATTTTTAGCTCTTAAAAGAGCTTTCAAAAACACATCTGCCGGTAGGTGATTTTCATGTTCAGTCAATCAATCAAAATGCTTCTACCAAGGCACATTAACATATTGTAGTATTCATCGTTAGAATACGACATCACACTCGACACTAAATTCGCGACGATCAAACTGGAAACGACTAAATTGCATGAGAGAGCACGTGCGACTGAGTGTAACTAGCGCCGCGCCTATGCCGAGTGATGCCGCGCCGCCCGCGCACCCCATTTCCCCGTAGGCACACAGGTGCAGGAGCGGCATCCTACAAAAGAGCCGACAAAGGCGGCCCCCGTTTGTCGGTTCCGCGTTTGTTCTTACCTTAGTTACTTAGCTATTTAAAAATAGGCACGGCTTGTGGCACAAACATTTTTGGGAAATGGTATTATTTTTTTGTGTTTAGATACTGCCTGTAACTTCAGATACGTATAACTTGGGTATTGTTAGACATTTTTATATGACTACTTGTAATGATCTGTACACATACTTCATTTATTTAACAGGGTTTTTGTTACACCCTGTATATAATAATGTTTTTATGTGTTTGATTTACGATGGTGTGACCGTTTTCATGATTAACATACACATTTTTTTTATCGTTCCAGTGCCGGCCTGCATGTTTCTGTTTGTTGTGTTCACGGCGGCGTGGATCCTGGCTGGCTGGCTGGCTGGCTGGCTGGCTGGCTGGCTGGCTGGCTGGCTGGCTGGGGGCGGGCGGTCGGTCGGTCGGTCGGTCGGCCGGCGTGTGCGTGTCGAGGATCGAACCAGGAGATCGGCCAGGAGCCGTTTGACCAGCTACCGACGAAACCACGGCTGAAAACAACAAGTGAGTGACGCATAATAATACTTAAAGTTGCAAAAAAACACCTTTTCATAGGTTAATTTGTGTGTGTGTGTGTGTGTGTGTGCGTATGTGTGTGGTTTTTGCAAAGTTATTCATCCATTTAAGTTATCGTATGTATACTAAATGAATTTTGTCAAATACGATTTGAAATTGTACATGTAATGTTTCCTGAATTCTTAAATTTTCATTTTTTTTACAAACATAAGAACATAATGGACGACAACGAACAATGGCGGATAAATGGAAATTCAAACCGTTTTACGCTTTTATTAGGTACGTGAAATATTTATGCAGTATATTATATAGTATATACCTATTATTGTTCAAATTCATGCTTAAAAAAGTTTTCAAACATAGTGAAATTGTTGAAAGTTAAAAAAATTAATGAAATAATGTAAAATCATACTTGCAAATAGATTGACCTTGACCATCATCTAAACAGATAGTTGTTACAGAAATGTAAAAATGTAGACTGCCTGCCTACCTACCTACCTACCACCTACCAACCACTGAACAGATTTGTATACTGCCTTGCCTGCTGCCTGTATAAGGTGTGTTACATAATTATGGCTTAGGCATAGGCTAAGGTATCAACTGAAAAATTTGATATTTGCTAAATCACACACATCATGCTGCATCATCCTAGTGCAGAGATAATTAATTAATAATAAATACTTCTTAATGGTAACAAAGACAAAGCTTTTAAAAGCGAAGAGTGTTTGATCAGGGTATAGTATAATAATAATTATTATCATACCGTTCCAATATAAATGGGCCTAGTACACACACACACACACACACACACATTTAGTACATATATTGCAATAAATAAACCTTTCTAAACTGTCCACCATGCAATAAATCAGTGCATCAATACAGTTACCTCCGTTTAGATTAATATAGTAGTATATTGTTGTGGATGAAAGATAATTTATAGTAGAGTAAGCAGATTTTTTAAAGTAAATCTATAAATCATCACTAGTCTACATTTCAATATATGTAACTATTAATCACTATGTAATTGTACATTCACATACAGGTACTAACATTATTTGCCACATTTCTTTTTCAGATGTTTATGTTTGACCACTGCATTCCCATGCACCTTGCATTGTGTACCACCGGTCGGTCGGTCGGTCGGTCAGTAGCTGTCTACACCACCAGAGCCAAGGACAGCTGGACCCTCATTCCTGCAAAATTTTTAAAGGTACATATATATAATAAATGTTATACAAGTATAACCTAGTAGCATTTTTATATCGGTGAAAACAAGAATTCCATATTATGTTACATGGTGGTGGGTGGTAAAAACCTGTAATATTATAGAAATATATAATAATAATTGGGGTGTTTTGTGCATTTTCCCTTGCCATGATTGTCATGGAAATAGATATTTAAATGTTTATGGATCCAATACAAATACCACAAAAAGGGTAATAAAATCTTTAATGTTTACCTAATTAACTTATCCGCTTTCCTGTTGGAACTGAATTGTCCAGTATATAAAAGTATCATATTATGTGATATTGCATGCATCAATGTATGTAAACAGCAAAAACCCATGTGAAATAATTCCGTTCATCCTCTTTAGTGTGACAGCCAGATGAATAAAATGCCTGATAAAACAATTTTGTTTAATGTTTTTTTAAGTATGCAGTTTTTCAAGATATAATAAGATGCTATAATTTTTACTCACCACATTCTCCGTTCGCATTTCAGGCGTGCCTGATGTGGGGTGGGGAGGGGTGGGGGGGAGGCGCGGTGTCGGCTCGTTTGTTGGTTGACACGTTCAGCTGATTTGTCTATGTTCCCACCTCCTGTTGTTGTTATCAATAATGGTGTAAGTATGGTATTTTATTAAAGATTAATAAAACTTTATATATTCATTTTGAGCAAGTAAATGTGGGCGCCGCGGGGTAGCCCATGCGAATTTCAAACCGACATGACGCACCCTGGTTCGAATCCCGCTCGGACCTGCACCATATTGATTTTTTTAAAGTCGTGTGCAACAAAAAAAGCATGTTCAATAGTTTCGGTAGCTAGCTAGCTCTCTGTTATGGAAGGCTCGTGACCCAGCAGTGAGTGGGATATATGCAATTCCGTTAAATATTTTTCCCACTTCGTCGGGAATCGAACCCGCACGCATCACTATCAAATATATATCGTATAATAAATAAATATATTTTTTGTAGACACACATTACACACAGCACCATTTAGTTCCAAACTAAGCAAGGTAAGTTTGTACTATGGGAACCAGATAACTGATTCATATGTGGTACATACATAGAATACAATATAACACCCAGACAAAGAACAAACATCAATGTTCATCACATACATTTTTATCCTGGGGGTAGGAATCGAACCCACAATTCACAATTCAGAAGGCAACTGAGCTATCAGTCCAATCAAAATATACCTACCGTATTCAATAATAATAATAATAATCACAACATTGGAGTAGTCATCTGAAACATAGTGAACTATATAATTATGTATATATTATAACAGAATAGGAAGTACATACCTAAGATAATCGTTTGATAAAATGTAATTTCAGGTCATCAGCTGGTTGGTGGTAAGCCGACGCACGATCGCTGCTGCAGCTGCATTCGCGGTGCCATCTAAACATTATGACAACAAACGTAAGGTATGTTGCATGGATCATTTTACAATGCTACATAGTAACTAAATAGTAACTTAGGCACACCTACCTACCTACCTACCGATCTATACCTTGTAACTATGCGTACCTTGTTTTGAGTTTTTTTTCTTTTAAACTATGCCCTGGAATCCATCGAATGAGTAAATAGCGTGTTCTGTAACACTGTGTTTTAAGATAAACGCTAACAATAAGAATAATAATTATTATTTACACTTGTGCACTGCTCACATCTCATAATAACCGCTTTAACAAGATACTACAATATTTTTATGTGATGTTTGATTTAAATTCTTAAAAGCTTCTATTGAGTTTTGGAAACAACACGTAAAGAAACGTTTCATCATCATTATACCACTTTTCCACACTCGTGCATGTAGTCCAGCACTTAACGAATAAAATGCCACCAATTTTATGCACTAACACTGAAATTAATACAAGTTTTGGAAAATAATAGGTGTGGCGGTGACACGATCTTTTTCGTTTTCCCGCCAAAACTCCCATTACTAGAGTTATGCGTGAAAATAGGCTACAGCTTGTCGCCAACATTTGTAAATAGATGGCGCTAATATTAAAATTTATACACGTGCACCTTGGTTGATACAGCGCCATCTACAGATTTTCTAGCGAAACCGCACAAAGTAAAGTTTTACCATAAAATGGACAGATGGCGTTTATTAAATAAATTGAATATTTTATATTATATTTACACTATTAATTGTGAAAATTATCACGTTTCAACATCAGTTTGAGATTGTTTTTCAAACGATTATGTTTGTCATTGATTTATTTACTCGCATTTTATGTGAGGTGTGTCAGCTTTTTCCACTGTACCTATATATTATATAGTTCTACTTCGCGGCTTACCGCAGCTAAAATTTCCCATACAAAAGACAATCATCAAAACGCTCCATTCAACATTTTTCATTTTATTTTAATATAATAATGACAACACAATAATATCGCATTTTTATATATAGTAAATTATTATTGCACTCAGCACAGGGGTGGGTTGACAGATTTTGTTTATGAAGTACCGGAACCATCCTCATTAGCTTTCTATATTATCCTCGTTCATTTTCATGGTCTTCCGAGTATTGCCGCAAGCTCATAACTGAAACGAAAACGAAAATAATTGATTGCCATCGTATGTGTTTCCAACTGATTTCATTTACCTAACATTAACATTACACACCGTTACAAAATCGCTTAATTAATGACCGAATTCTGAAGAGGTTTTACTCAACTTTTAAGAGAGAAAAAAAATATATATATATATATATATATATAAATCATACCTACAGACCCACGTAAAAACTTAATGCAAGCAATAAAAACTAACATAAAACTTTACATACATATTTCCCTCAAGTTAAATGTTTTAATCTGAAAATGTTGTTTTTAAGCTGTGATTTTATTTATATATAGGTTAGGTACCTACTTAAACTAGGTGTACCTGATGTAAATTTTCAAAATATATTAATAACTACATATAAATTGTAACAATAAAAAGCTTTAATTACACCTGTGGCGTCTACGGGCACCGAAGCACTAAGCTAATAAGCATGGCCCGACATGCTAATGACTTGAATGACAATTATTTATGTAGGTCCATTATTATAAGACCTCCCGCAACGGAGGCGGGCCTATGGCGACGCGGTTCTCAATATAATGGTACTATGTGTGTGTGTGACGTAATAAACTCCACAAGGAATTGAATTAAAAATAAATAAATAAAAAACCAACACCTTTTGGTATTTTATAATATAACTCATATGATTTATTATTTAATTTTTATATATATATATAAAAGAATAAAATAAAATAATAATAATAAAAAAAAAAACAAGAAATATTTTAATAATTAAACCGTTATCCAACTAACTACCAATCTAGTGTAGATTTTTTTTTTTCAACCCCCGTACCCCCTCCCCCCCTTGTACCCCCGCCAATCCCTTTCGTATCTCCTAGGTATTTATTTTCTTTAAATAATGTAACAATTATGGAAACCGCACAAGAGCGTAAAAAAAAAAAAACCCACCCCCTTCACCCCCCCCCCCACCCCTCACCCCTCACGCCCCTCACCCCCCTCATTTCAAGCAACCAGGATGCAACGAATATGATCGAGTATGCCAAATATATATTTATCATAATATATTCAACCCCCTCACCCCCCATCCCAACCCCCATTTTTTTAAATAATAACTCGAGGATCAAGTGCAATGAGAAAAGTACGGCGAGTCAAAGAAACCAAAAACCGATTGTCCAATATTCATTAAAAAGCGTCACACGTTACGTAAGCGGTGTCTCTATTTATACAATATTATCCAATCTAATTGTGTGGTATGACGACGACGACCTGTGACGTGTGCGTGCAAAATGCGAATTTATTAAAAAAAGACCTTCGCTTCGTTGTGTCCTCTCCTCCTTATATATATATAATTGTTGACTGGTTTAGCGCGCGTTCACCGTTATTACGGTACAATGGTACAAACATAAAAAATAGCTCTAATCCTTTGCGGTCAGGTGAGACATGGACGTAGTAAGTTTTTTTGTGATTGCATAATACAGGAAGTGAAATATTTGCCACTGTCTTCTATAATCGCGACCCTTCTTACACCTTCGATGTATGGAATGTTTTGGCCAATTTTTGTTTTTCTTGTATTTTTTTAATTTTAAATATATATATATTTTTTAATGTTATTGTTATTATTATTATTTAAATTTAAAAAAACAATATTAAAACCCCTCCTCGTGAGTCCCAAAGGTGAATGAAGTCAAATAAAGATCTATATGCGCTTCTCAGTAGTTATTCATGAAATGTGATGGTGGTTTTTTTTTTTTTAAACTTTCGCATATCATTAGCGTTTTTCGTCGTAGGTGGTGTAACGATTATGCAACAGGATGTGAGGAATATTAGCGATTGTCTAATGTGTTTTAAGCACGTTTAATTAACCCATTCTTACACTTTTGATGTTTGGACCATTTTGCTCCATTATTTTGTACATTTTTACTTTTATACCTTTATTACCTTTATTGTTTATATTATTTTAAATGTTTATAATGATATTAAAGCCTCCCTTTTTTAATTCAGAAAGAGAATAAAGCAAAAAACCTTGTAAATTTGAAGGAAATCGGCCAAAAATGATGGATTTTTGTCGTTTTTTTTCCTTTTTTTGATGAAATATAAACTTGTATACATTAAAAATTTGGAAAAATAAAGCAAGGTACACACCAAACTCTGGTCTCAGTTCGTGAAATATAAGAGATGGTCGCTGCCGCCGTCATATGTGATAACAAACGTATGTTAAACGTATCGTGGCGTGTGGTGGTGACGCTTAAAACTTTTATTTCGCTGAAACTCATTGCTTTGGTTCGCTCCGTTGAGAGCTTGTTGGAATTCTCCTCGCTCTGTTAATTTTATCTACTCTATACCCGTGTATATGTATATTTTTAATATCATTTTAAAAGTCTATATATATTACGATGTATAAAGTGATATAATATATACGAGAGAGCAGCGCGTGTGTCGGTCCGAGAACTTGCAACAAACTCTTGAACGAAGATAACGTTACTACCGATGAGCGTCTAAATGAGAGAAGTAAGAAATATGCAATCGTTATATTATTCTACACACAAACACTATATATAATAAGGGAAAAAAAAAAAAAAAAACTTGGAATAAAGTTTGTGTGTTAATGTTTATAATTTGTTTTATTTCACACACTCCTCCTCTCTAGATGATATCATCGCGGTACGTGAAACTATCGCATTTTCATTTAATTTTACATGTTCTGTGTCGATCGACAAGAGCCTTGTTCTAGTTGCGTTTTAATGGTATACACTACTGTACAACTGTATGGTATTATATCATTTCGAACGCGGCCGTAAGTAACATGGGTCTCGGCTAAAACGGTTGTTTAACTACAACCGCGCATATACCAACGATCGTTTTAAATTATACATACGGCTTGTAAATTACATCGTCGTATCGAAAAAATCATATGTAAATATGTTTATTTTTTTTAGTTTCAAAACGCGCTTTTAGACTCTCTCTATACCGGGTGTAATCGTAATTGTCGTGTGTTAATTGTACATCGATTTAGAAAAGATTTTCTTTACAGCAGTGTCTTCGTTTAGGTCTTGATAGGAACGTTCACAATGGGATTGAAACAAATCTCTTTTATATAATTCTCTATTTATCGTGTCGCGTTTACCACACACACACTAGTTGTGTACATTGTGTGCAACTCTGTGTGTGGTAGTACATACACGTGCCGATAATTATGATGATGATGATGATAATTCTCACTGTTCGCAACGCGCGCGCATCAGTCAAGTCACTGTCAACTTAGACACACATCGGACACTATGCGGTATTTACAATATACCCATCCGATGGAGTGTTGACTACGACGACGACGATGATAACGTTTGTTTGAAATTGTGAGCTCCCTGGTTGATCCTGCCAGTAGTTATATGCTTGTCTCAAAGATTAAGCCATGCATGTCTCAGTGCAAGCCGTATTAAGGCGATACCGCGAATGGCTCAATATATCAGTTTTGGTTCCTTAGATCTTACTCAGTTACTTGGATAACTGTGGTAATTCTAGAGCTAATACATGCAATTAGAACTCTGACCAGTGATGGGACGAGTGCTTTTATTAGATCAAAACCAATCGACGGAGGGCCTCGCGTTCAAAGTCGTTAATTTTGATGAATCTGGATAACTTTTGCCGATCGCACGGTCTCGAACCGGCGACGCATCTTTCAAATGTCTGCCTTATCAACTTTCGATGGTAGTTTCTGCGACTACCATGGTTGTCACGGGTAACGGGGAATCAGGGTTCGATTCCGGAGAGGGAGCCTGAGAAACGGCTACCACATCCAAGGAAGGCAGCAGGCGCGCAAATTACCCACTCCCGGCACGGGGAGGTAGTGACGAAAAATAACGATACGGGACTCTTACGAGGCCTCGTAATCGGAATGAGTACACTTTAAATATTTTAACGAGGAACAATTGGAGGGCAAGTCTGGTGCCAGCAGCCGCGGTAATTCCAGCTCCAATAGCGTATACTAAAATTGTTGCGGTTAAAAAGCTCGTAGTTGCATTTGTGCGCCGCGCTGTCGGTGCACCGCATCCGCGGTGATACTGACACGTTTGCGGAGCATATCGTCGGTGAGCCGGCGGTAACACGCCGGTTCAATATCAAAATCCTATCGCGGTGCTCTTCAGTGAGTGTCGAGATGGGCCGACAATTTTACTTTGAACAAATTAGAGTGCTCAAAGCGGGCTCAAAATGCTGCTTGAATATTTCGTGCATGGAATAATAGAATATGATCTCGGTTCTATTTTGTTGGTTTTCAGAACTCCGAGGTAATGATTAATAGGGATAACTGGGGGCATTCGTATTGCGACGTTAGAGGTGAAATTCTTGGATCGTCGCAAGACGAACATCAGCGAAAGCATTTGCCAAAGGTGTTTTCATCAATCAAGAACGAAAGTTAGAGGTTCGAAGGCGATTAGATACCGCCCTAGTTCTAACCGTAAATATGTCGTCTAGCAATCCGCCGACGTTACTACAATGGCTCGGCGGGCGGCTTCCGGGAAACCAAAGATTTTGGACTCCGGGGGGAGTATGGTTGCAAAGCTGAAACTTAAAGGAATTGACGGAAGGGCACCACCAGGAGTGGAGCCTGCGGCTTAATTTGACTCAACACGGGAAATCTCACCAGGCCCGGACACCGGAAGGATTGACAGATTAACAGCTCTTTCTTGATTCGGTGGGTGGTGGTGCATGGCCGTTCTTAGTTGGTGGAGCGATTTGTCTGGTTAATTCCGGTAACGAACGAGACTCTAGCCTGCTAAATAGGCGTCGTCATTTCGGTGTGCGTGACGTTCGCGTCGCGCAACTCACTGGCGACGTATTAAAATTCTTCTTAGAGGGACCGGCGGCTTCGAGCCGCACGAGATTGAGCAATAACAGGTCTGTGATGCCCTTAGATGTCCTGGGCCGCACGCGCGCTACACTGAAGGAATCAACATGTTCTCCCTGGCCTAGAGGCCCGGGCAACCCGTTGAAACTCCTTCGTGCTGGGGATTGGGGTTTGCAATTATCCCCCATAAACGAGGAATTCCTAGTAAGCGCGAGTCATAAGCTCGCGTTGATTACGTCCCTGCCCTTTGTACACACCGCCCGTCGCTACTACCGATTGAATGATTTA
>HG992048.1:112500-125000 GCA_905220475.3 Ennomos fuscantarius | reverse complement strand
ATTAATTTAACTTTGTACCTAGATTTAAACACTGAATTGGTATTTTTATATGTCAATCGTATAGACTATTTTTAGCACTCTATTATCTTATCTACATCTATTTCATAAATCATAATCTAACCTTAAGAATACTAAAAGTAACTGAAAACAGTCCCCCGAACTTCCAAAAACCACAAGAAATAGTTACCCACGCTTGTAAACATGTCCTACTTTATTACACTAAATGTCTCAAAAAATTCCAAATTTTGGTCTTCTCAGTCATACCTAAGTTCAAAATGCTTTTTTTTTTCTTAATAAATTGAACCCATTATTCATGACATTTCACTTCACTCTCATTTTTTTCTTATGTGTTGGCTTCACACTTTTATGTATTTAGCCAGTGTCAAGTAATTGATAATTTGTCAAGTGAATGATATTTCACGCAAATATGTGTCAAGTCACAGTCAAGTCACAGTCAAAGTCATCAAGTCAAGTCAAAGTCATCAAGTCAAGTCATAGTCAAGTCATAGTCTAGTCATAGTCAAGTCATAGTCTAGTCATAATCATAGTCATAGTCAAGTCATAGTCTAGTCATAGTCTAGTCATAGTCTAGTCATAGTCATAGTCTAGTCATAGTCTAGTCATAGTCATAGTCAAGTCATAGTCTAGTCATAGTCTAGTCATAGTCATACTCATAGTCATAGTCTAGTCATAGTCTAGTCATAGTCTAGTCATAGTCTAGTCTAGTCATAGTCTAGTCATAGTCTAGTCATCATAGTCTAGTCAAGTCATAGTCTAGTCATAGTCAAGTCATAGTCTAGTCATAGTCATACTCCTAATAAAGTGGTGGCAACTTGAAGCTTCTATGGAGTTTTGGAAACAACACGAAAAGAAACGTTTCACCATCACATTATACCACTTTCCCACACTCACGCCTGTAATCCAGCACTTAACGAATAGAATACCACCAATTTTATGCACTAACACTGAAAATAATACAATGCGGTGACGCAATCTTTTTCGCTTTCCCGCCAAAACTCTCATTTAGCTAGTTAACACACTAATTATACGAATCAAATGACTTGATAGTTTCTATGTCTATGGTTTAAATTTGGTAGATAGTGTCGATTATACTCGAGTGGCAACACTTTTTTACACCATTTCTATGGTTCTTTCCGTTTCCGATCACAGCGAGAGACCGAGAGAACGAACCTGTTTGTTTTAATATCGTTCAGTTTGGTCTAATAGTTTTACTTCTACTCGCACGTTTCTCATATTGTTGTAAAGATTTTCGGTACATATATAATAAATAATGTTTTTATGTGTTTGATTTACGATGGTGTGACCGTTTTCATGATTAACATACACATTTTTTTTATCGTTCCAGTGCCGGCCTGCATGTTTCTGTTTGTTGTGTTCACGGCGGCGTGGATCCTGGCTGGCTGGCTGGCTGGCTGGCTGGCTGGCTGGCTGGCTGGGGGCGGGCGGTCGGTCGGTCGGTCGGTCGGCCGGCGTGTGCGTGTCGAGGATCGAACCAGGAGATCGGCCAGGAGCCGTTTGACCAGCTACCGACGAAACCACGGCTGAAAACAACAAGTGAGTGACGCATAATAATACTTAAAGTTGCAAAAAAACACCTTTTCATAGGTTAATTTGTGTGTGTGTGTGTGTGTGTGCGTATGTGTGTGGTTTTTGCAAAGTTATTCATCCATTTAAGTTATCGTATGTATACTAAATGAATTTTGTCAAATACGATTTGAAATTGTACATGTAATGTTTCCTGAATTCTTAAATTTTCATTTTTTTTACAAACATAAGAACATAATGGACGACAACGAACAATGGCGGATAAATGGAAATTCAAACCGTTTTACGCTTTTATTAGGTACGTGAAATATTTATGCAGTATATTATATAGTATATACCTATTATTGTTCAAATTCATGCTTAAAAAAGTTTTCAAACATAGTGAAATTGTTGAAAGTTAAAAAAATTAATGAAATAATGTAAAATCATACTTGCAAATAGATTGACCTTGACCATCATCTAAACAGATAGTTGTTACAGAAATGTAAAAATGTAGACTGCCTGCCTACCTACCTACCTACCACCTACCAACCACTGAACAGATTTGTATACTGCCTTGCCTGCTGCCTGTATAAGGTGTGTTACATAATTATGGCTTAGGCATAGGCTAAGGTATCAACTGAAAAATTTGATATTTGCTAAATCACACACATCATGCTGCATCATCCTAGTGCAGAGATAATTAATTAATAATAAATACTTCTTAATGGTAACAAAGACAAAGCTTTTAAAAGCGAAGAGTGTTTGATCAGGGTATAGTATAATAATAATTATTATCATACCGTTCCAATATAAATGGGCCTAGTACACACACACACACACACACACACATTTAGTACATATATTGCAATAAATAAACCTTTCTAAACTGTCCACCATGCAATAAATCAGTGCATCAATACAGTTACCTCCGTTTAGATTAATATAGTAGTATATTGTTGTGGATGAAAGATAATTTATAGTAGAGTAAGCAGATTTTTTAAAGTAAATCTATAAATCATCACTAGTCTACATTTCAATATATGTAACTATTAATCACTATGTAATTGTACATTCACATACAGGTACTAACATTATTTGCCACATTTCTTTTTCAGATGTTTATGTTTGACCACTGCATTCCCATGCACCTTGCATTGTGTACCACCGGTCGGTCGGTCGGTCGGTCAGTAGCTGTCTACACCACCAGAGCCAAGGACAGCTGGACCCTCATTCCTGCAAAATTTTTAAAGGTACATATATATAATAAATGTTATACAAGTATAACCTAGTAGCATTTTTATATCGGTGAAAACAAGAATTCCATATTATGTTACATGGTGGTGGGTGGTAAAAACCTGTAATATTATAGAAATATATAATAATAATTGGGGTGTTTTGTGCATTTTCCCTTGCCATGATTGTCATGGAAATAGATATTTAAATGTTTATGGATCCAATACAAATACCACAAAAAGGGTAATAAAATCTTTAATGTTTACCTAATTAACTTATCCGCTTTCCTGTTGGAACTGAATTGTCCAGTATATAAAAGTATCATATTATGTGATATTGCATGCATCAATGTATGTAAACAGCAAAAACCCATGTGAAATAATTCCGTTCATCCTCTTTAGTGTGACAGCCAGATGAATAAAATGCCTGATAAAACAATTTTGTTTAATGTTTTTTTAAGTATGCAGTTTTTCAAGATATAATAAGATGCTATAATTTTTACTCACCACATTCTCCGTTCGCATTTCAGGCGTGCCTGATGTGGGGTGGGGAGGGGTGGGGGGGAGGCGCGGTGTCGGCTCGTTTGTTGGTTGACACGTTCAGCTGATTTGTCTATGTTCCCACCTCCTGTTGTTGTTATCAATAATGGTGTAAGTATGGTATTTTATTAAAGATTAATAAAACTTTATATATTCATTTTGAGCAAGTAAATGTGGGCGCCGCGGGGTAGCCCATGCGAATTTCAAACCGACATGACGCACCCTGGTTCGAATCCCGCTCGGACCTGCACCATATTGATTTTTTTAAAGTCGTGTGCAACAAAAAAAGCATGTTCAATAGTTTCGGTAGCTAGCTAGCTCTCTGTTATGGAAGGCTCGTGACCCAGCAGTGAGTGGGATATATGCAATTCCGTTAAATATTTTTCCCACTTCGTCGGGAATCGAACCCGCACGCATCACTATCAAATATATATCGTATAATAAATAAATATATTTTTTGTAGACACACATTACACACAGCACCATTTAGTTCCAAACTAAGCAAGGTAAGTTTGTACTATGGGAACCAGATAACTGATTCATATGTGGTACATACATAGAATACAATATAACACCCAGACAAAGAACAAACATCAATGTTCATCACATACATTTTTATCCTGGGGGTAGGAATCGAACCCACAATTCACAATTCAGAAGGCAACTGAGCTATCAGTCCAATCAAAATATACCTACCGTATTCAATAATAATAATAATAATCACAACATTGGAGTAGTCATCTGAAACATAGTGAACTATATAATTATGTATATATTATAACAGAATAGGAAGTACATACCTAAGATAATCGTTTGATAAAATGTAATTTCAGGTCATCAGCTGGTTGGTGGTAAGCCGACGCACGATCGCTGCTGCAGCTGCATTCGCGGTGCCATCTAAACATTATGACAACAAACGTAAGGTATGTTGCATGGATCATTTTACAATGCTACATAGTAACTAAATAGTAACTTAGGCACACCTACCTACCTACCTACCGATCTATACCTTGTAACTATGCGTACCTTGTTTTGAGTTTTTTTTCTTTTAAACTATGCCCTGGAATCCATCGAATGAGTAAATAGCGTGTTCTGTAACACTGTGTTTTAAGATAAACGCTAACAATAAGAATAATAATTATTATTTACACTTGTGCACTGCTCACATCTCATAATAACCGCTTTAACAAGATACTACAATATTTTTATGTGATGTTTGATTTAAATTCTTAAAAGCTTCTATTGAGTTTTGGAAACAACACGTAAAGAAACGTTTCATCATCATTATACCACTTTTCCACACTCGTGCATGTAGTCCAGCACTTAACGAATAAAATGCCACCAATTTTATGCACTAACACTGAAATTAATACAAGTTTTGGAAAATAATAGGTGTGGCGGTGACACGATCTTTTTCGTTTTCCCGCCAAAACTCCCATTACTAGAGTTATGCGTGAAAATAGGCTACAGCTTGTCGCCAACATTTGTAAATAGATGGCGCTAATATTAAAATTTATACACGTGCACCTTGGTTGATACAGCGCCATCTACAGATTTTCTAGCGAAACCGCACAAAGTAAAGTTTTACCATAAAATGGACAGATGGCGTTTATTAAATAAATTGAATATTTTATATTATATTTACACTATTAATTGTGAAAATTATCACGTTTCAACATCAGTTTGAGATTGTTTTTCAAACGATTATGTTTGTCATTGATTTATTTACTCGCATTTTATGTGAGGTGTGTCAGCTTTTTCCACTGTACCTATATATTATATAGTTCTACTTCGCGGCTTACCGCAGCTAAAATTTCCCATACAAAAGACAATCATCAAAACGCTCCATTCAACATTTTTCATTTTATTTTAATATAATAATGACAACACAATAATATCGCATTTTTATATATAGTAAATTATTATTGCACTCAGCACAGGGGTGGGTTGACAGATTTTGTTTATGAAGTACCGGAACCATCCTCATTAGCTTTCTATATTATCCTCGTTCATTTTCATGGTCTTCCGAGTATTGCCGCAAGCTCATAACTGAAACGAAAACGAAAATAATTGATTGCCATCGTATGTGTTTCCAACTGATTTCATTTACCTAACATTAACATTACACACCGTTACAAAATCGCTTAATTAATGACCGAATTCTGAAGAGGTTTTACTCAACTTTTAAGAGAGAAAAAAAATATATATATATATATATATATATAAATCATACCTACAGACCCACGTAAAAACTTAATGCAAGCAATAAAAACTAACATAAAACTTTACATACATATTTCCCTCAAGTTAAATGTTTTAATCTGAAAATGTTGTTTTTAAGCTGTGATTTTATTTATATATAGGTTAGGTACCTACTTAAACTAGGTGTACCTGATGTAAATTTTCAAAATATATTAATAACTACATATAAATTGTAACAATAAAAAGCTTTAATTACACCTGTGGCGTCTACGGGCACCGAAGCACTAAGCTAATAAGCATGGCCCGACATGCTAATGACTTGAATGACAATTATTTATGTAGGTCCATTATTATAAGACCTCCCGCAACGGAGGCGGGCCTATGGCGACGCGGTTCTCAATATAATGGTACTATGTGTGTGTGTGACGTAATAAACTCCACAAGGAATTGAATTAAAAATAAATAAATAAAAAACCAACACCTTTTGGTATTTTATAATATAACTCATATGATTTATTATTTAATTTTTATATATATATATAAAAGAATAAAATAAAATAATAATAATAAAAAAAAAAACAAGAAATATTTTAATAATTAAACCGTTATCCAACTAACTACCAATCTAGTGTAGATTTTTTTTTTTCAACCCCCGTACCCCCTCCCCCCCTTGTACCCCCGCCAATCCCTTTCGTATCTCCTAGGTATTTATTTTCTTTAAATAATGTAACAATTATGGAAACCGCACAAGAGCGTAAAAAAAAAAAAACCCACCCCCTTCACCCCCACCCCCACCCCTCACCCCTCACGCCCCTCACCCCCCTCATTTCAAGCAACCAGGATGCAACGAATATGATCGAGTATGCCAAATATATATTTATCATAATATATTCAACCCCCTCACCCCCCATCCCAACCCCCATTTTTTTAAATAATAACTCGAGGATCAAGTGCAATGAGAAAAGTACGGCGAGTCAAAGAAACCAAAAACCGATTGTCCAATATTCATTAAAAAGCGTCACACGTTACGTAAGCGGTGTCTCTATTTATACAATATTATCCAATCTAATTGTGTGGTATGACGACGACGACCTGTGACGTGTGCGTGCAAAATGCGAATTTATTAAAAAAAGACCTTCGCTTCGTTGTGTCCTCTCCTCCTTATATATATATATAATTGTTGACTGGTTTAGCGCGCGTTCACCGTTATTACGGTACAATGGTACAAACATAAAAAATAGCTCTAATCCTTTGCGGTCAGGTGAGACATGGACGTAGTAAGTTTTTTTGTGATTGCATAATACAGGAAGTGAAATATTTGCCACTGTCTTCTATAATCGCGACCCTTCTTACACCTTCGATGTATGGAATGTTTTGGCCAATTTTTGTTTTTCTTGTATTTTTTAAATTTTAAATATATATATATTTTTTAATGTTATTGTTATTATTATTATTTAAATTTAAAAAAACAATATTAAAACCCCTCCTCGTGAGTCCCAAAGGTGAATGAAGTCAAATAAAGATCTATATGCGCTTCTCAGTAGTTATTCATGAAATGTGATGGTGGTTTTTTTTTTTTTAAACTTTCGCATATCATTAGCGTTTTTCGTCGTAGGTGGTGTAACGATTATGCAACAGGATGTGAGGAATATTAGCGATTGTCTAATGTGTTTTAAGCACGTTTAATTAACCCATTCTTACACTTTTGATGTTTGGACCATTTTGCTCCATTATTTTGTACATTTTTACTTTTATACCTTTATTACCTTTATTGTTTATATTATTTTAAATGTTTATAATGATATTAAAGCCTCCCTTTTTTAATTCAGAAAGAGAATAAAGCAAAAAACCTTGTAAATTTGAAGGAAATCGGCCAAAAATGATGGATTTTTGTCGTTTTTTTTCCTTTTTTTGATGAAATATAAACTTGTATACATTAAAAATTTGGAAAAATAAAGCAAGGTACACACCAAACTCTGGTCTCAGTTCGTGAAATATAAGAGATGGTCGCTGCCGCCGTCATATGTGATAACAAACGTATGTTAAACGTATCGTGGCGTGTGGTGGTGACGCTTAAAACTTTTATTTCGCTGAAACTCATTGCTTTGGTTCGCTCCGTTGAGAGCTTGTTGGAATTCTCCTCGCTCTGTTAATTTTATCTACTCTATACCCGTGTATATGTATATTTTTAATATCATTTTAAAAGTCTATATATATTACGATGTATAAAGTGATATAATATATACGAGAGAGCAGCGCGTGTGTCGGTCCGAGAACTTGCAACAAACTCTTGAACGAAGATAACGTTACTACCGATGAGCGTCTAAATGAGAGAAGTAAGAAATATGCAATCGTTATATTATTCTACACACAAACACTATATATAATAAGGGAAAAAAAAAAAAAAAACTTGGAATAAAGTTTGTGTGTTTATGTTTATAATTTGTTTTATTTCACACACTCCTCCTCTCTAGATGATATCATCGCGGTACGTGAAACTATCGCATTTTCATTTAATTTTACATGTTCTGTGTCGATCGACAAGAGCCTTGTTCTAGTTGCGTTTTAATGGTATACACTACTGTACAACTGTATGGTATTATATCATTTCGAACGCGGCCGTAAGTAACATGGGTCTCGGCTAAAACGGTTGTTTAACTACAACCGCGCATATACCAACGATCGTTTTAAATTATACATACGGCTTGTAAATTACATCGTCGTATCGAAAAAATCATATGTAAATATGTTTATTTTTTTTAGTTTCAAAACGCGCTTTTAGACTCTCTCTATACCGGGTGTAATCGTAATTGTCGTGTGTTAATTGTACATCGATTTAGAAAAGATTTTCTTTACAGCAGTGTCTTCGTTTAGGTCTTGATAGGAACGTTCACAATGGGATTGAAACAAATCTCTTTTATATAATTCTCTATTTATCGTGTCGCGTTTACCACACACACACTAGTTGTGTACATTGTGTGCAACTCTGTGTGTGGTAGTACATACACGTGCCGATAATTATGATGATGATGATGATAATTCTCACTGTTCGCAACGCGCGCGCATCAGTCAAGTCACTGTCAACTTAGACACACATCGGACACTATGCGGTATTTACAATATACCCATCCGATGGAGTGTTGACTACGACGACGACGATGATAACGTTTGTTTGAAATTGTGAGCTCCCTGGTTGATCCTGCCAGTAGTTATATGCTTGTCTCAAAGATTAAGCCATGCATGTCTCAGTGCAAGCCGTATTAAGGCGATACCGCGAATGGCTCAATATATCAGTTTTGGTTCCTTAGATCTTACTCAGTTACTTGGATAACTGTGGTAATTCTAGAGCTAATACATGCAATTAGAACTCTGACCAGTGATGGGACGAGTGCTTTTATTAGATCAAAACCAATCGACGGAGGGCCTCGCGTTCAAAGTCGTTAATTTTGATGAATCTGGATAACTTTTGCCGATCGCACGGTCTCGAACCGGCGACGCATCTTTCAAATGTCTGCCTTATCAACTTTCGATGGTAGTTTCTGCGACTACCATGGTTGTCACGGGTAACGGGGAATCAGGGTTCGATTCCGGAGAGGGAGCCTGAGAAACGGCTACCACATCCAAGGAAGGCAGCAGGCGCGCAAATTACCCACTCCCGGCACGGGGAGGTAGTGACGAAAAATAACGATACGGGACTCTTACGAGGCCTCGTAATCGGAATGAGTACACTTTAAATATTTTAACGAGGAACAATTGGAGGGCAAGTCTGGTGCCAGCAGCCGCGGTAATTCCAGCTCCAATAGCGTATACTAAAATTGTTGCGGTTAAAAAGCTCGTAGTTGCATTTGTGCGCCGCGCTGTCGGTGCACCGCATCCGCGGTGATACTGACACGTTTGCGGAGCATATCGTCGGTGAGCCGGCGGTAACACGCCGGTTCAATATCAAAATCCTATCGCGGTGCTCTTCAGTGAGTGTCGAGATGGGCCGACAATTTTACTTTGAACAAATTAGAGTGCTCAAAGCGGGCTCAAAATGCTGCTTGAATATTTCGTGCATGGAATAATAGAATATGATCTCGGTTCTATTTTGTTGGTTTTCAGAACTCCGAGGTAATGATTAATAGGGATAACTGGGGGCATTCGTATTGCGACGTTAGAGGTGAAATTCTTGGATCGTCGCAAGACGAACATCAGCGAAAGCATTTGCCAAAGGTGTTTTCATCAATCAAGAACGAAAGTTAGAGGTTCGAAGGCGATTAGATACCGCCCTAGTTCTAACCGTAAATATGTCGTCTAGCAATCCGCCGACGTTACTACAATGGCTCGGCGGGCGGCTTCCGGGAAACCAAAGATTTTGGACTCCGGGGGGAGTATGGTTGCAAAGCTGAAACTTAAAGGAATTGACGGAAGGGCACCACCAGGAGTGGAGCCTGCGGCTTAATTTGACTCAACACGGGAAATCTCACCAGGCCCGGACACCGGAAGGATTGACAGATTAACAGCTCTTTCTTGATTCGGTGGGTGGTGGTGCATGGCCGTTCTTAGTTGGTGGAGCGATTTGTCTGGTTAATTCCGGTAACGAACGAGACTCTAGCCTGCTAAATAGGCGTCGTCATTTCGGTGTGCGTGACGTTCGCGTCGCGCAACTCACTGGCGACGTATTAAAATTCTTCTTAGAGGGACCGGCGGCTTCGAGCCGCACGAGATTGAGCAATAACAGGTCTGTGATGCCCTTAGATGTCCTGGGCCGCACGCGCGCTACACTGAAGGAATCAACATGTTCTCCCTGGCCTAGAGGCCCGGGCAACCCGTTGAAACTCCTTCGTGCTGGGGATTGGGGTTTGCAATTATCCCCCATAAACGAGGAATTCCTAGTAAGCGCGAGTCATAAGCTCGCGTTGATTACGTCCCTGCCCTTTGTACACACCGCCCGTCGCTACTACCGATTGAATGATTTAGTGAGGTCTTCGGACCGACACGCGGTGGCTTCACGGCCGTCGGCGTCGCTGGGAAGTTGACCAAACTTGATCATTTAGAGGAAGTAAAAGTCGTAACAAGGTTTCCGTAGGGGAACCTGCGGAAGGATCATTAACGTATATTTATTATTTGTAAATAATAATATTTCGTCAATCCAAAGTTAATTCATAAAAGAATCGCTATTAAGAGAATGCGCTTGTAAAATAGTGCGTCTTTTAAACGAACGATTCGCGTCGCGTGCTTTACGTTAAAGATTTTGACGATTAAAGAAATCCCTTTTTAATCAGAGTCTTTACGTGTTTCGGTACGCGTTCGTTAAACAAAAATAAAGGGGTTTAGAATATTTATATTCTAAGTTAATATTAAAAAAAAAAAAAACATGCATTACATTTTAGAACACAACAAAACAGGGTGTGGTAATAAACACAACAAAACTATTACCCTGGACGGTGGATCACTTGGCTCGCGGGTCGATGAAGAACGCAGTTAACTGCGCGTCATAGTGTGAACTGCAGGACACATTTGAACATCGACATTTCGAACGCACATTGCGGTCCATGGAGACACATCCAGGACCACTCCTGTCTGAGGGCCGGCTGCATAATAACAAAAACCACACTGCGTTCTTATATATCTAATAATAACGCATCTGACGGTTCTACTATTATTAATAATAATAGTAGTCTGTTTAAAAATTTCGTTATATGTGCGTGTGCGTTACCGTACTTTTAGGGTGATTGTGTGTGTACGCGCGCGTGATACGCTTTGTATAAGAGTTGTCACGATCATTGCGCGTACGCATATCGATCTTACACACGCGCACACAGTAGGCGGACTCGACGTCCGAAGGGCGCGATGACGCCGCGCAACAAATTGTAACAAATTTGCTACGCGACGTTAAAGCGCTGACGGATATCGTGTCTGCCTCCCATTTATAACGTTGGCCTCAGATCAGGGAGGATTACCCGCCGAATTTAAGCATATTAGTAAGCGGAGGAAAAGAAACTAACCAGGATTTCCTTAGTAGCGGCGAGCGAACAGGAAATAGCCCAGCACTGAATCCCGTCGTTGTCACGGCGGCGGGAGATGTGGTGTTCGGGAGGTTCCGCTTTCTCGTCGTTGTCTTCTCCTGTCCAAGTTCGTCTTGAACGGGGCCGTTTTCCCGTAGAGGGTGCCAGGCCCGTAGCGACGGAGGACGGCGGCGAGAGGAACTCTCCTCAGAGTCGGGTTGCTTGAGAGTGCAGCCCTAAGTGGGTGGTAAACTCCATCTAAGGCTAAATATTACCGCGAGACCGATAGCGAACAAGTACCGTGAGGGAAAGTTGAAAAGAACTTTGAAGAGAGAGTTCAACAGTACGTGAAACCGTCCAGGGGTAAACCTGCGAAACTCGAATGAACGAACGGAGAGATTCATCGTCATTCCTCGGCGCACGTGCGCGCGTGTACGATGCTCACGGTCTCGGTCGTTGGCACTGCGCGCGCGCGTAGCGTCCGGGGACGGCGTGCACTTCTCTCTTAGTAATACATCGCGACCCGTTCGATGTCGGTCTAAGTGCCTTTCGGGAGTCTCCGTTACTAGTTCGCGCTAGTTTTGGATACCGTGAAGTGCACCGACCGGCCGTTGGACGGTAGATTTGATGAAACGCTCACGCGCATTGCGCGCGTCAGGCCCGACGCAAGGCAACGTCGTATTCCGCGTTCTGCCCGAGTGCGAACGTAGATGCGGCGCGCCTGTCGTCGCAGCCGTGCTGTCTCTGACCGTGTGCGTATCTGTCTGCGATGATTCAGTTTCGGGCACTCGCAGGACCCGTCTTGAAACACGGACCAAGGAGTCTAGCATGTGTGCGAGTCATTGAGATTTTATAAACTGAAAGGCTTAACGAAAGTGAAGGTGGTCGCTCGTCGATCGCTCAGGGAGGATGGCGCGCGAATCTCGGTTCGCCGCTCGCACTCCCGAGGCGTCTCGTTTCCAATCTGCGAATGCAGGCGCGCTCTGAGCAC
>HG992048.1:97500-107500 GCA_905220475.3 Ennomos fuscantarius | reverse complement strand
CATCTAAACAGATAGTTGTTACAGAAATGTAAAAATGTAGACTGCCTGCCTACCTACCTACCTACCACCTACCAACCACTGAACAGATTTGTATACTGCCTTGCCTGCTGCCTGTATAAGGTGTGTTACATAATTATGGCTTAGGCATAGGCTAAGGTATCAACTGAAAAATTTGATATTTGCTAAATCACACACATCATGCTGCATCATCCTAGTGCAGAGATAATTAATTAATAATAAATACTTCTTAATGGTAACAAAGACAAAGCTTTTAAAAGCGAAGAGTGTTTGATCAGGGTATAGTATAATAATAATTATTATCATACCGTTCCAATATAAATGGGCCTAGTACACACACACACACACACACACACATTTAGTACATATATTGCAATAAATAAACCTTTCTAAACTGTCCACCATGCAATAAATCAGTGCATCAATACAGTTACCTCCGTTTAGATTAATATAGTAGTATATTGTTGTGGATGAAAGATAATTTATAGTAGAGTAAGCAGATTTTTTAAAGTAAATCTATAAATCATCACTAGTCTACATTTCAATATATGTAACTATTAATCACTATGTAATTGTACATTCACATACAGGTACTAACATTATTTGCCACATTTCTTTTTCAGATGTTTATGTTTGACCACTGCATTCCCATGCACCTTGCATTGTGTACCACCGGTCGGTCGGTCGGTCGGTCAGTAGCTGTCTACACCACCAGAGCCAAGGACAGCTGGACCCTCATTCCTGCAAAATTTTTAAAGGTACATATATATAATAAATGTTATACAAGTATAACCTAGTAGCATTTTTATATCGGTGAAAACAAGAATTCCATATTATGTTACATGGTGGTGGGTGGTAAAAACCTGTAATATTATAGAAATATATAATAATAATTGGGGTGTTTTGTGCATTTTCCCTTGCCATGATTGTCATGGAAATAGATATTTAAATGTTTATGGATCCAATACAAATACCACAAAAAGGGTAATAAAATCTTTAATGTTTACCTAATTAACTTATCCGCTTTCCTGTTGGAACTGAATTGTCCAGTATATAAAAGTATCATATTATGTGATATTGCATGCATCAATGTATGTAAACAGCAAAAACCCATGTGAAATAATTCCGTTCATCCTCTTTAGTGTGACAGCCAGATGAATAAAATGCCTGATAAAACAATTTTGTTTAATGTTTTTTTAAGTATGCAGTTTTTCAAGATATAATAAGATGCTATAATTTTTACTCACCACATTCTCCGTTCGCATTTCAGGCGTGCCTGATGTGGGGTGGGGAGGGGTGGGGGGGAGGCGCGGTGTCGGCTCGTTTGTTGGTTGACACGTTCAGCTGATTTGTCTATGTTCCCACCTCCTGTTGTTGTTATCAATAATGGTGTAAGTATGGTATTTTATTAAAGATTAATAAAACTTTATATATTCATTTTGAGCAAGTAAATGTGGGCGCCGCGGGGTAGCCCATGCGAATTTCAAACCGACATGACGCACCCTGGTTCGAATCCCGCTCGGACCTGCACCATATTGATTTTTTTAAAGTCGTGTGCAACAAAAAAAGCATGTTCAATAGTTTCGGTAGCTAGCTAGCTCTCTGTTATGGAAGGCTCGTGACCCAGCAGTGAGTGGGATATATGCAATTCCGTTAAATATTTTTCCCACTTCGTCGGGAATCGAACCCGCACGCATCACTATCAAATATATATCGTATAATAAATAAATATATTTTTTGTAGACACACATTACACACAGCACCATTTAGTTCCAAACTAAGCAAGGTAAGTTTGTACTATGGGAACCAGATAACTGATTCATATGTGGTACATACATAGAATACAATATAACACCCAGACAAAGAACAAACATCAATGTTCATCACATACATTTTTATCCTGGGGGTAGGAATCGAACCCACAATTCACAATTCAGAAGGCAACTGAGCTATCAGTCCAATCAAAATATACCTACCGTATTCAATAATAATAATAATAATCACAACATTGGAGTAGTCATCTGAAACATAGTGAACTATATAATTATGTATATATTATAACAGAATAGGAAGTACATACCTAAGATAATCGTTTGATAAAATGTAATTTCAGGTCATCAGCTGGTTGGTGGTAAGCCGACGCACGATCGCTGCTGCAGCTGCATTCGCGGTGCCATCTAAACATTATGACAACAAACGTAAGGTATGTTGCATGGATCATTTTACAATGCTACATAGTAACTAAATAGTAACTTAGGCACACCTACCTACCTACCTACCGATCTATACCTTGTAACTATGCGTACCTTGTTTTGAGTTTTTTTTCTTTTAAACTATGCCCTGGAATCCATCGAATGAGTAAATAGCGTGTTCTGTAACACTGTGTTTTAAGATAAACGCTAACAATAAGAATAATAATTATTATTTACACTTGTGCACTGCTCACATCTCATAATAACCGCTTTAACAAGATACTACAATATTTTTATGTGATGTTTGATTTAAATTCTTAAAAGCTTCTATTGAGTTTTGGAAACAACACGTAAAGAAACGTTTCATCATCATTATACCACTTTTCCACACTCGTGCATGTAGTCCAGCACTTAACGAATAAAATGCCACCAATTTTATGCACTAACACTGAAATTAATACAAGTTTTGGAAAATAATAGGTGTGGCGGTGACACGATCTTTTTCGTTTTCCCGCCAAAACTCCCATTACTAGAGTTATGCGTGAAAATAGGCTACAGCTTGTCGCCAACATTTGTAAATAGATGGCGCTAATATTAAAATTTATACACGTGCACCTTGGTTGATACAGCGCCATCTACAGATTTTCTAGCGAAACCGCACAAAGTAAAGTTTTACCATAAAATGGACAGATGGCGTTTATTAAATAAATTGAATATTTTATATTATATTTACACTATTAATTGTGAAAATTATCACGTTTCAACATCAGTTTGAGATTGTTTTTCAAACGATTATGTTTGTCATTGATTTATTTACTCGCATTTTATGTGAGGTGTGTCAGCTTTTTCCACTGTACCTATATATTATATAGTTCTACTTCGCGGCTTACCGCAGCTAAAATTTCCCATACAAAAGACAATCATCAAAACGCTCCATTCAACATTTTTCATTTTATTTTAATATAATAATGACAACACAATAATATCGCATTTTTATATATAGTAAATTATTATTGCACTCAGCACAGGGGTGGGTTGACAGATTTTGTTTATGAAGTACCGGAACCATCCTCATTAGCTTTCTATATTATCCTCGTTCATTTTCATGGTCTTCCGAGTATTGCCGCAAGCTCATAACTGAAACGAAAACGAAAATAATTGATTGCCATCGTATGTGTTTCCAACTGATTTCATTTACCTAACATTAACATTACACACCGTTACAAAATCGCTTAATTAATGACCGAATTCTGAAGAGGTTTTACTCAACTTTTAAGAGAGAAAAAAAAAATATATATATATATATATATATAAATCATACCTACAGACCCACGTAAAAACTTAATGCAAGCAATAAAAACTAACATAAAACTTTACATACATATTTCCCTCAAGTTAAATGTTTTAATCTGAAAATGTTGTTTTTAAGCTGTGATTTTATTTATATATAGGTTAGGTACCTACTTAAACTAGGTGTACCTGATGTAAATTTTCAAAATATATTAATAACTACATATAAATTGTAACAATAAAAAGCTTTAATTACACCTGTGGCGTCTACGGGCACCGAAGCACTAAGCTAATAAGCATGGCCCGACATGCTAATGACTTGAATGACAATTATTTATGTAGGTCCATTATTATAAGACCTCCCGCAACGGAGGCGGGCCTATGGCGACGCGGTTCTCAATATAATGGTACTATGTGTGTGTGTGACGTAATAAACTCCACAAGGAATTGAATTAAAAATAAATAAATAAAAAACCAACACCTTTTGGTATTTTATAATATAACTCATATGATTTATTATTTAATTTTTATATATATATATAAAAGAATAAAATAAAATAATAATAATAAAAAAAAAAACAAGAAATATTTTAATAATTAAACCGTTATCCAACTAACTACCAATCTAGTGTAGATTTTTTTTTTTCAACCCCCGTACCCCCTCCCCCCCTTGTACCCCCGCCAATCCCTTTCGTATCTCCTAGGTATTTATTTTCTTTAAATAATGTAACAATTATGGAAACCGCACAAGAGCGTAAAAAAAAAAAAACCCACCCCCTTCACCCCCACCCCCACCCCTCACCCCTCACGCCCCTCACCCCCCTCATTTCAAGCAACCAGGATGCAACGAATATGATCGAGTATGCCAAATATATATTTATCATAATATATTCAACCCCCTCACCCCCCATCCCAACCCCCATTTTTTTAAATAATAACTCGAGGATCAAGTGCAATGAGAAAAGTACGGCGAGTCAAAGAAACCAAAAACCGATTGTCCAATATTCATTAAAAAGCGTCACACGTTACGTAAGCGGTGTCTCTATTTATACAATATTATCCAATCTAATTGTGTGGTATGACGACGACGACCTGTGACGTGTGCGTGCAAAATGCGAATTTATTAAAAAAAGACCTTCGCTTCGTTGTGTCCTCTCCTCCTTATATATATATATAATTGTTGACTGGTTTAGCGCGCGTTCACCGTTATTACGGTACAATGGTACAAACATAAAAAATAGCTCTAATCCTTTGCGGTCAGGTGAGACATGGACGTAGTAAGTTTTTTTGTGATTGCATAATACAGGAAGTGAAATATTTGCCACTGTCTTCTATAATCGCGACCCTTCTTACACCTTCGATGTATGGAATGTTTTGGCCAATTTTTGTTTTTCTTGTATTTTTTAAATTTTAAATATATATATATTTTTTAATGTTATTGTTATTATTATTATTTAAATTTAAAAAAACAATATTAAAACCCCTCCTCGTGAGTCCCAAAGGTGAATGAAGTCAAATAAAGATCTATATGCGCTTCTCAGTAGTTATTCATGAAATGTGATGGTGGTTTTTTTTTTTTTAAACTTTCGCATATCATTAGCGTTTTTCGTCGTAGGTGGTGTAACGATTATGCAACAGGATGTGAGGAATATTAGCGATTGTCTAATGTGTTTTAAGCACGTTTAATTAACCCATTCTTACACTTTTGATGTTTGGACCATTTTGCTCCATTATTTTGTACATTTTTACTTTTATACCTTTATTACCTTTATTGTTTATATTATTTTAAATGTTTATAATGATATTAAAGCCTCCCTTTTTTAATTCAGAAAGAGAATAAAGCAAAAAACCTTGTAAATTTGAAGGAAATCGGCCAAAAATGATGGATTTTTGTCGTTTTTTTTCCTTTTTTTGATGAAATATAAACTTGTATACATTAAAAATTTGGAAAAAATAAAGCAAGGTACACACCAAACTCTGGTCTCAGTTCGTGAAATATAAGAGATGGTCGCTGCCGCCGTCATATGTGATAACAAACGTATGTTAAACGTATCGTGGCGTGTGGTGGTGACGCTTAAAACTTTTATTTCGCTGAAACTCATTGCTTTGGTTCGCTCCGTTGAGAGCTTGTTGGAATTCTCCTCGCTCTGTTAATTTTATCTACTCTATACCCGTGTATATGTATATTTTTAATATCATTTTAAAAGTCTATATATATTACGATGTATAAAGTGATATAATATATACGAGAGAGCAGCGCGTGTGTCGGTCCGAGAACTTGCAACAAACTCTTGAACGAAGATAACGTTACTACCGATGAGCGTCTAAATGAGAGAAGTAAGAAATATGCAATCGTTATATTATTCTACACACAAACACTATATATAATAAGGGAAAAAAAAAAAAAAAACTTGGAATAAAGTTTGTGTGTTAATGTTTATAATTTGTTTTATTTCACACACTCCTCCTCTCTAGATGATATCATCGCGGTACGTGAAACTATCGCATTTTCATTTAATTTTACATGTTCTGTGTCGATCGACAAGAGCCTTGTTCTAGTTGCGTTTTAATGGTATACACTACTGTACAACTGTATGGTATTATATCATTTCGAACGCGGCCGTAAGTAACATGGGTCTCGGCTAAAACGGTTGTTTAACTACAACCGCGCATATACCAACGATCGTTTTAAATTATACATACGGCTTGTAAATTACATCGTCGTATCGAAAAAATCATATGTAAATATGTTTATTTTTTTTAGTTTCAAAACGCGCTTTTAGACTCTCTCTATACCGGGTGTAATCGTAATTGTCGTGTGTTAATTGTACATCGATTTAGAAAAGATTTTCTTTACAGCAGTGTCTTCGTTTAGGTCTTGATAGGAACGTTCACAATGGGATTGAAACAAATCTCTTTTATATAATTCTCTATTTATCGTGTCGCGTTTACCACACACACACTAGTTGTGTACATTGTGTGCAACTCTGTGTGTGGTAGTACATACACGTGCCGATAATTATGATGATGATGATGATGATAATTCTCACTGTTCGCAACGCGCGCGCATCAGTCAAGTCACTGTCAACTTAGACACACATCGGACACTATGCGGTATTTACAATATACCCATCCGATGGAGTGTTGACTACGACGACGACGATGATAACGTTTGTTTGAAATTGTGAGCTCCCTGGTTGATCCTGCCAGTAGTTATATGCTTGTCTCAAAGATTAAGCCATGCATGTCTCAGTGCAAGCCGTATTAAGGCGATACCGCGAATGGCTCAATATATCAGTTTTGGTTCCTTAGATCTTACTCAGTTACTTGGATAACTGTGGTAATTCTAGAGCTAATACATGCAATTAGAACTCTGACCAGTGATGGGACGAGTGCTTTTATTAGATCAAAACCAATCGACGGAGGGCCTCGCGTTCAAAGTCGTTAATTTTGATGAATCTGGATAACTTTTGCCGATCGCACGGTCTCGAACCGGCGACGCATCTTTCAAATGTCTGCCTTATCAACTTTCGATGGTAGTTTCTGCGACTACCATGGTTGTCACGGGTAACGGGGAATCAGGGTTCGATTCCGGAGAGGGAGCCTGAGAAACGGCTACCACATCCAAGGAAGGCAGCAGGCGCGCAAATTACCCACTCCCGGCACGGGGAGGTAGTGACGAAAAATAACGATACGGGACTCTTACGAGGCCTCGTAATCGGAATGAGTACACTTTAAATATTTTAACGAGGAACAATTGGAGGGCAAGTCTGGTGCCAGCAGCCGCGGTAATTCCAGCTCCAATAGCGTATACTAAAATTGTTGCGGTTAAAAAGCTCGTAGTTGCATTTGTGCGCCGCGCTGTCGGTGCACCGCATCCGCGGTGATACTGACACGTTTGCGGAGCATATCGTCGGTGAGCCGGCGGTAACACGCCGGTTCAATATCAAAATCCTATCGCGGTGCTCTTCAGTGAGTGTCGAGATGGGCCGACAATTTTACTTTGAACAAATTAGAGTGCTCAAAGCGGGCTCAAAATGCTGCTTGAATATTTCGTGCATGGAATAATAGAATATGATCTCGGTTCTATTTTGTTGGTTTTCAGAACTCCGAGGTAATGATTAATAGGGATAACTGGGGGCATTCGTATTGCGACGTTAGAGGTGAAATTCTTGGATCGTCGCAAGACGAACATCAGCGAAAGCATTTGCCAAAGGTGTTTTCATCAATCAAGAACGAAAGTTAGAGGTTCGAAGGCGATTAGATACCGCCCTAGTTCTAACCGTAAATATGTCGTCTAGCAATCCGCCGACGTTACTACAATGGCTCGGCGGGCGGCTTCCGGGAAACCAAAGATTTTGGACTCCGGGGGGAGTATGGTTGCAAAGCTGAAACTTAAAGGAATTGACGGAAGGGCACCACCAGGAGTGGAGCCTGCGGCTTAATTTGACTCAACACGGGAAATCTCACCAGGCCCGGACACCGGAAGGATTGACAGATTAACAGCTCTTTCTTGATTCGGTGGGTGGTGGTGCATGGCCGTTCTTAGTTGGTGGAGCGATTTGTCTGGTTAATTCCGGTAACGAACGAGACTCTAGCCTGCTAAATAGGCGTCGTCATTTCGGTGTGCGTGACGTTCGCGTCGCGCAACTCACTGGCGACGTATTAAAATTCTTCTTAGAGGGACCGGCGGCTTCGAGCCGCACGAGATTGAGCAATAACAGGTCTGTGATGCCCTTAGATGTCCTGGGCCGCACGCGCGCTACACTGAAGGAATCAACATGTTCTCCCTGGCCTAGAGGCCCGGGCAACCCGTTGAAACTCCTTCGTGCTGGGGATTGGGGTTTGCAATTATCCCCCATAAACGAGGAATTCCTAGTAAGCGCGAGTCATAAGCTCGCGTTGATTACGTCCCTGCCCTTTGTACACACCGCCCGTCGCTACTACCGATTGAATGATTTAGTGAGGTCTTCGGACCGACACGCGGTGGCTTCACGGCCGTCGGCGTCGCTGGGAAGTTGACCAAACTTGATCATTTAGAGGAAGTAAAAGTCGTAACAAGGTTTCCGTAGGGGAACCTGCGGAAGGATCATTAACGTATATTTATTATTTGTAAATAATAATATTTCGTCAATCCAAAGTTAATTCATAAAAGAATCGCTATTAAGAGAATGCGCTTGTAAAATAGTGCGTCTTTTAAACGAACGATTCGCGTCGCGTGCTTTACGTTAAAGATTTTGACGATTAAAGAAATCCCTTTTTAATCAGAGTCTTTACGTGTTTCGGTACGCGTTCGTTAAACAAAAATAAAGGGGTTTAGAATATTTATATTCTAAGTTAATATTAAAAAAAAAAAAACATGCATTACATTTTAGAACACAACAAAACAGGGTGTGGTAATAAACACAACAAAACTATTACCCTGGACGGTGGATCACTTGGCTCGCGGGTCGATGAAGAACGCAGTTAACTGCGCGTCATAGTGTGAACTGCAGGACACATTTGAACATCGACATTTCGAACGCACATTGCGGTCCATGGAGACACATCCAGGACCACTCCTGTCTGAGGGCCGGCTGCATAATAACAAAAACCACACTGCGTTCTTATATATCTAATAATAACGCATCTGACGGTTCTACTATTATTAATAATAATAGTAGTCTGTTTAAAAATTTCGTTATATGTGCGTGTGCGTTACCGTACTTTTAGGGTGATTGTGTGTGTACGCGCGCGTGATACGCTTTGTATAAGAGTTGTCACGATCATTGCGCGTACGCATATCGATCTTACACACGCGCACACAGTAGGCGGACTCGACGTCCGAAGGGCGCGATGACGCCGCGCAACAAATTGTAACAAATTTGCTACGCGACGTTAAAGCGCTGACGGATATCGTGTCTGCCTCCCATTTATAACGTTGGCCTCAGATCAGGGAGGATTACCCGCCGAATTTAAGCATATTAGTAAGCGGAGGAAAAGAAACTAACCAGGATTTCCTTAGTAGCGGCGAGCGAACAGGAAATAGCCCAGCACTGAATCCCGTCGTTGTCACGGCGGCGGGAGATGTGGTGTTCGGGAGGTTCCGCTTTCTCGTCGTTGTCTTCTCCTGTCCAAGTTCGTCTTGAACGGGGCCGTTTTCCCGTAGAGGGTGCCAGGCCCGTAGCGACGGAGGACGGCGGCGAGAGGAACTCTCCTCAGAGTCGGGTTGCTTGAGAGTGCAGCCCTAAGTGGGTGGTAAACTCCATCTAAGGCTAAATATTACCGCGAGACCGATAGCGAACAAGTACCGTGAGGGAAAGTTGAAAAGAACTTTGAAGAGAGAGTTCAACAGTACGTGAAACCGTCCAGGGGTAAACCTGCGAAACTCGAATGAACGAACGGAGAGATTCATCGTCATTCCTCGGCGCACGTGCGCGCGTGTACGATGCTCACGGTCTCGGTCGTTGGCACTGCGCGCGCGCGTAGCGTCCGGGGACGGCGTGCACTTCTCTCTTAGT
>HG992048.1:42500-92500 GCA_905220475.3 Ennomos fuscantarius | reverse complement strand
AGGAGATCGGCCAGGAGCCGTTTGACCAGCTACCGACGAAACCACGGCTGAAAACAACAAGTGAGTGACGCATAATAATACTTAAAGTTGCAAAAAAACACCTTTTCATAGGTTAATTTGTGTGTGTGTGTGTGTGTGTGTGCGTATGTGTGTGGTTTTTGCAAAGTTATTCATCCATTTAAGTTATCGTATGTATACTAAATGAATTTTGTCAAATACGATTTGAAATTGTACATGTAATGTTTCCTGAATTCTTAAATTTTCATTTTTTTTACAAACATAAGAACATAATGGACGACAACGAACAATGGCGGATAAATGGAAATTCAAACCGTTTTACGCTTTTATTAGGTACGTGAAATATTTATGCAGTATATTATATAGTATATACCTATTATTGTTCAAATTCATGCTTAAAAAAGTTTTCAAACATAGTGAAATTGTTGAAAGTTAAAAAAATTAATGAAATAATGTAAAATCATACTTGCAAATAGATTGACCTTGACCATCATCTAAACAGATAGTTGTTACAGAAATGTAAAAATGTAGACTGCCTGCCTACCTACCTACCTACCACCTACCAACCACTGAACAGATTTGTATACTGCCTTGCCTGCTGCCTGTATAAGGTGTGTTACATAATTATGGCTTAGGCATAGGCTAAGGTATCAACTGAAAAATTTGATATTTGCTAAATCACACACATCATGCTGCATCATCCTAGTGCAGAGATAATTAATTAATAATAAATACTTCTTAATGGTAACAAAGACAAAGCTTTTAAAAGCGAAGAGTGTTTGATCAGGGTATAGTATAATAATAATTATTATCATACCGTTCCAATATAAATGGGCCTAGTACACACACACACACACACACACACATTTAGTACATATATTGCAATAAATAAACCTTTCTAAACTGTCCACCATGCAATAAATCAGTGCATCAATACAGTTACCTCCGTTTAGATTAATATAGTAGTATATTGTTGTGGATGAAAGATAATTTATAGTAGAGTAAGCAGATTTTTTAAAGTAAATCTATAAATCATCACTAGTCTACATTTCAATATATGTAACTATTAATCACTATGTAATTGTACATTCACATACAGGTACTAACATTATTTGCCACATTTCTTTTTCAGATGTTTATGTTTGACCACTGCATTCCCATGCACCTTGCATTGTGTACCACCGGTCGGTCGGTCGGTCGGTCAGTAGCTGTCTACACCACCAGAGCCAAGGACAGCTGGACCCTCATTCCTGCAAAATTTTTAAAGGTACATATATATAATAAATGTTATACAAGTATAACCTAGTAGCATTTTTATATCGGTGAAAACAAGAATTCCATATTATGTTACATGGTGGTGGGTGGTAAAAACCTGTAATATTATAGAAATATATAATAATAATTGGGGTGTTTTGTGCATTTTCCCTTGCCATGATTGTCATGGAAATAGATATTTAAATGTTTATGGATCCAATACAAATACCACAAAAAGGGTAATAAAATCTTTAATGTTTACCTAATTAACTTATCCGCTTTCCTGTTGGAACTGAATTGTCCAGTATATAAAAGTATCATATTATGTGATATTGCATGCATCAATGTATGTAAACAGCAAAAACCCATGTGAAATAATTCCGTTCATCCTCTTTAGTGTGACAGCCAGATGAATAAAATGCCTGATAAAACAATTTTGTTTAATGTTTTTTTAAGTATGCAGTTTTTCAAGATATAATAAGATGCTATAATTTTTACTCACCACATTCTCCGTTCGCATTTCAGGCGTGCCTGATGTGGGGAGGGGAGGGGTGGGGGGGAGGCGCGGTGTCGGCTCGTTTGTTGGTTGACACGTTCAGCTGATTTGTCTATGTTCCCACCTCCTGTTGTTGTTATCAATAATGGTGTAAGTATGGTATTTTATTAAAGATTAATAAAACTTTATATATTCATTTTGAGCAAGTAAATGTGGGCGCCGCGGGGTAGCCCATGCGAATTTCAAACCGACATGACGCACCCTGGTTCGAATCCCGCTCGGACCTGCACCATATTGATTTTTTTAAAGTCGTGTGCAACAAAAAAAGCATGTTCAATAGTTTCGGTAGCTAGCTAGCTCTCTGTTATGGAAGGCTCGTGACCCAGCAGTGAGTGGGATATATGCAATTCCGTTAAATATTTTTCCCACTTCGTCGGGAATCGAACCCGCACGCATCACTATCAAATATATATCGTATAATAAATAAATATATTTTTTGTAGACACACATTACACACAGCACCATTTAGTTCCAAACTAAGCAAGGTAAGTTTGTACTATGGGAACCAGATAACTGATTCATAGGTGGTACATACATAGAATACAATATAACACCCAGACAAAGAACAAACATCAATGTTCATCACATACATTTTTATCCTGGGGGTAGGAATCGAACCCACAATTCACAATTCAGAAGGCAACTGAGCTATCAGTCCAATCAAAATATACCTACCGTATTCAATAATAATAATAATAATCACAACATTGGAGTAGTCATCTGAAACATAGTGAACTATATAATTATGTATATATTATAACAGAATAGGAAGTACATACCTAAGATAATCGTTTGATAAAATGTAATTTCAGGTCATCAGCTGGTTGGTGGTAAGCCGACGCACGATCGCTGCTGCAGCTGCATTCGCGGTGCCATCTAAACATTATGACAACAAACGTAAGGTATGTTGCATGGATCATTTTACAATGCTACATAGTAACTAAATAGTAACTTAGGCACACCTACCTACCTACCTACCGATCTATACCTTGTAACTATGCGTACCTTGTTTTGAGTTTTTTTTCTTTTAAACTATGCCCTGGAATCCATCGAATGAGTAAATAGCGTGTTCTGTAACACTGTGTTTTAAGATAAACGCTAACAATAAGAATAATAATTATTATTTACACTTGTGCACTGCTCACATCTCATAATAACCGCTTTAACAAGATACTACAATATTTTTATGTGATGTTTGATTTAAATTCTTAAAAGCTTCTATTGAGTTTTGGAAACAACACGTAAAGAAACGTTTCATCATCATTATACCACTTTTCCACACTCGTGCATGTAGTCCAGCACTTAACGAATAAAATGCCACCAATTTTATGCACTAACACTGAAATTAATACAAGTTTTGGAAAATAATAGGTGTGGCGGTGACACGATCTTTTTCGTTTTCCCGCCAAAACTCCCATTACTAGAGTTATGCGTGAAAATAGGCTACAGCTTGTCGCCAACATTTGTAAATAGATGGCGCTAATATTAAAATTTATACACGTGCACCTTGGTTGATACAGCGCCATCTACAGATTTTCTAGCGAAACCGCACAAAGTAAAGTTTTACCATAAAATGGACAGATGGCGTTTATTAAATAAATTGAATATTTTATATTATATTTACACTATTAATTGTGAAAATTATCACGTTTCAACATCAGTTTGAGATTGTTTTTCAAACGATTATGTTTGTCATTGATTTATTTACTCGCATTTTATGTGAGGTGTGTCAGCTTTTTCCACTGTACCTATATATTATATAGTTCTACTTCGCGGCTTACCGCAGCTAAAATTTCCCATACAAAAGACAATCATCAAAACGCTCCTTTCAACATTTTTCATTTTATTTTAATATAATAATGACAACACAATAATATCGCATTTTTATATATAGTAAATTATTATTGCACTCAGCACAGGGGTGGGTTGACAGATTTTGTTTATGAAGTACCGGAACCATCCTCATTAGCTTTCTATATTATCCTCGTTCATTTTCATGGTCTTCCGAGTATTGCCGCAAGCTCATAACTGAAACGAAAACGAAAATAATTGATTGCCATCGTATGTGTTTCCAACTGATTTCATTTACCTAACATTAACATTACACACCGTTACAAAATCGCTTAATTAATGACCGAATTCTGAAGAGGTTTTACTCAACTTTTAAGAGAGAAAAAAAAAATATATATATATATATATATATAAATCATACCTACAGACCCACGTAAAAACTTAATGCAAGCAATAAAAACTAACATTCCGGCTATCGTCTTAAAAACCTGCGCTCCGGAATTGACTCCAGTCTTAACGCGCCTCTTTCTACTTTCATATTCAACTGGAAGTGTGCCATCTTCGTGGAAGGTTGCCTTAGTCCACCCGATCCCTAAGAAAGGGGACAGATCAGACTGTACTAACTACAGACCTATAGCTGTTACCTCTCTGCTCTGTAAGGTGATGGAGCGTGTAATCAATACCCAGCTCTTAGGTTACCTTGAAGATCACCAGCTTATCAGTGACCGTCAATACGGTTTTCGTCGCGGTCGATCAGCTGGTGACCTCCTGGTATACCTTACTCACCGCTGGGCCGAAGCTGTGGAGAGCAGAGGGGAGGCTCTGGCAGTCAGTCTTGATATTGCCAAAGCTTTTGATCGGGTTTGGCATAGGGCACTGTTATCGAAACTTCCATCTTACGGCCTTTCCGAGGGGCTATGTGCATGGGTCGCCAGCTTTCTCTCCAACCGGAGAATTAAGGTTGTTCTTGAGGGCTCCTGCTCCGAGAGTATGCCTATCAATGCTGGCGTCCCTCAGGGATCTGTGCTTTCACCAACGCTGTTTATTCTGCATATAAATGACATGTTGCAATCTAGCAACATGCATTGCTATGCGGACGATAGCACTGGTGATGCACAATATGCCGGTCATGCAAATACCCCTCACGAAAAAGTTGTAGAAAGTAGGAACAAGCTTGTGTCTGAAGTTGAAGCTTCCCTTGAACAGGTTTCAGATTGGGGGAAACTGAATTTAGTTCAATTCAACCCAGCTAAGACACAAGTTTGCGCATTCACCGCTAAAAAAGCTCCATTTGTTATGGCTCCCAAATTTCAGAATGCTCCCCTCATGGTTTCAGACAGTATTGGGATCTTGGGTGTTGACATTTCTGCCAATGTACAGTTCCGCTCTCACATTGCGGGCAAGGCTAAACTTGCTTCTAAGAAACTTGGCGTGCTCAATAAGGCGAAGCGGTACTTCACACCGAGCCAAAGACTTGTGCTTTACAAAGCACAAGTCCGACCTCACGTGGAGTACTGCTCTCACCTCTGGAACGGAGCACCCAAGTACCAAGTCCAGCCTCTTGACTCGATACAGCGTAGAGCTATCAGAATTGTCGACAGTCCCAAGATCACTGAGCGCCTGGAACCACTCAATATTCGTAGGGATATTGGATCTTTATGTATATTTTACCGCCTTTACAATGGGGAGTGTTCTGAAGAGCTATTCAACCTGATTCCGGCATCGCGTTTCTTCCATCGCACCTCTCGCCACCGCAAAAAAGCTCATCCACACATTATTGAGTCATGGAAATCGCATACGACTCGATTTATGCGTTCTTTCTTGCCGTACACCTGCAAAATGTGGAATGAGCTCCCGCCAGCGGTCTTTCCAACGAGTTACAACATAGAGTTCTTTAAAAGGAGGGTTAAAAGAGTCCTACAGGGTAAGCAATGCATCGGTGACACCTCCTCCGGTGTTACAGATGTCCATAGGCTACGGTGACCACTTCCCATCAGGTGGGCCGTACGCTTGTTTGCTCCGTTTAAAAAAAAAAAAAAAAAAAAAAAAAAAAAACATAAAACTTTACATACATATTTCCCTCAAGTTAAATGTTTTAATCTGAAAATGTTGTTTTTAAGCTGTGATTTTATTTATATATAGGTTAGGTACCTACTTAAACTAGGTGTACCTGATGTAAATTTTCAAAATATATTAATAACTACATATAAATTGTAACAATAAAAAGCTTTAATTACACCTGTGGCGTCTACGGGCACCGAAGCACTAAGCTAATAAGCATGGCCCGACATGCTAATGACTTGAATGACAATTATTTATGTAGGTCCATTATTATAAGACCTCCCGCAACGGAGGCGGGCCTATGGCGACGCGGTTCTCAATATAATGGTACTATGTGTGTGTGTGACGTAATAAACTCCACAAGGAATTGAATTAAAAATAAATAAATAAAAAACCAACACCTTTTGGTATTTTATAATATAACTCATATGATTTATTATTTAATTTTTATATATATATATAAAAGAATAAAATAAAATAATAATAATAAAAAAAAAAACAAGAAATATTTTAATAATTAAACCGTTATCCAACTAACTACCAATCTAGTGTAGATTTTTTTTTTTCAACCCCCGTACCCCCTCCCCCCCTTGTACCCCCGCCAATCCCTTTCGTATCTCCTAGGTATTTATTTTCTTTAAATAATGTAACAATTATGGAAACCGTACAAGAGCGTAAAAAAAAAAAAAAAAACCCACCCCCTTCACCCCCACCCCCACCCCTCACCCCTCACACCCCTCACCCCCTCATTTCAAGCAACCAGAATGCAACGAATATGATCGAGTATGCCAAATATATATTTATCATAATATATTCAACCCCCTCACCCCCCATCCCAACCCCCATTTTTTTAAATAATAACTCGAGGATCAAGTGCAATGAGAAAAGTACGGCGAGTCAAAGAAACCAAAAACCGATTGTCCAATATTCATTAAAAAGCGTCACACGTTACGTAAGCGGTGTCTCTATTTATACAATATTATCCAATCTAATTGTGTGGTATGACGACGACGACCTGTGACGTGTGCGTGCAAAATGCGAATTTATTAAAAAAAGACCTTCGCTTCGTTGTGTCCTCTCCTCCTTATATATATATAATTGTTGACTGGTTTAGCGCGCGTTCACCGTTATTACGGTACAATAGTGATGATAATGCAAATACAAACAAAAAATACCGCAGCTAAAATTTCCCATACAAAAGACAATCATCAAAACTCTCCTTTTAAAAATATTCATTTTATTTTAATTTAATAATGACAACACAATAATATCATTAACATTTTTATATAATTTATGATAAGGATAACGATATACAAAATATAACGACAACAATAACGCCCAACTATCTTATTTACAGATCCTGGACCCTAACTAGTATTCCCTGCGACTACGAGACCCAGGAACTACGAGGACCATGGTCCCACAACACCCAGACTCAGAACAATTAATTGCGCATTTTTTTCCTGTGTACAGATACTTGTCCTACCGCGGGAATCGAACCCACCACCTCCGGCTTATGAGCCGACCTGTTTAACCACCACACCACAGAAAGTGTCAAAATAATAAATACAATAATATTTCTGTGCCTTTTGTATCATTCATATGCCCAAGCAGAATTTTTCAACCCTTCAGCGACTTGTTTCGACGACCATGAGTGCTCTATGAGGGTGACGCTGAACTACTTACTAATGATCAACAATAAATATTATTTATAATTTTTTACCTACAATATTACCCTTTTTCAAATAATTAAACATAGCTTAGTATTATGTTTATAATGTAAATTGAATCTTTAATTTGGTGAATAATGTAAGCTTGTTAATAAATATGATTTCAAACAAAATTTAAAACAAGTAATATTTAGGTATAATAAAAAAACATATTATAACTATTACACAATCTCTAAGAAAAAGTTGAAATTTTGCACGGACGCGACAAATGCCGACTGGATCGTGTTTTCAAGGACATTAATTCTGTTCAAAACTCCAGATTCGCGACGAGAAGTAAAGGACGCGCATCTTTAACTTCTTTTACCCCTGAACTAATACGTATTCTACTGTACGGTGAGGAATATCAGCGGGCTTAAATATTAAGTATTATATCCGTGAGAACGCTTGCATATAATACAGTCAACGCAGCCGTATGGTTCCCGGCAAAGAGAATAGGACCATCCCAACACCTCCCGTGGGTGCCGTAAGAGCCGGCTAAGGGATATTCAAACCGATATAGCCTACGGGGCACTTATATATCGTATGCGAGGCATGGGGTGGCTGTAAGGGGAGGTTGGAGGCCACTGAGGGTTTTACACCCCTAAACTTAACTAATGCACTCTTCATGGCAGAATGATGGGTGGCAAGTATCAAGCCAGCGAGGCAACAAGTAGTGCAATCTATAACTTTGAATTTGTGTGGTACTGTGACCGAGTACTACATTTTCTGTTTAAAGCGGTGACTACGGCTAAGATGCTATCAGTAGAACGCTCGCATGAAGTTAGAGCATTACTTGTAGACGGGCAGCTTCCACTGGCTGGTTGGCGACAATGTCGTCATTAAAAGCTTCTAAATCTCTTTCATCTCCCGTCTTCGACGGCTGGATGGACGCAACTTATTGGTAAACTCTGCAGTAGAAGTGGGTGGATTGTTCCATTCTCGCGATTAATTCTGCGATTGCGAGTGAATTGAATTCAGCTGCTTTTGTTGCAAACTTTAGCAATAGGCGAGCCTTGCAGATGTTTGGGGCGTAGTCTCTTTCTGCATGCGCTAAGCAGACGCGTATACCGAGTGGGGGCATTTAAGGCATAACCGACTGAGGAGTGGTTGCCTCGCGCAACCATCGCGCAGATCTATAGTTGTGTATGTTCCGCGGCCAGGTAGAGCAAGCTGCCATCTACAAATAGAACCGACTAAACACTACTTGTCCTGCCTGGTGCTGGTGCATGGTCGTTGTAGAGCGAACAGAGTCTCAGGCTCTAACGGCCGTGTTGTATAATTATAAGAATACTTTATAAGGCATATATTTTATACCCTTGATATAAGACGAATTAAATTGATTTGTCAATACGAGGAGAAAGTAACGTAAAGTACATTGTATGGAAATATGTTACGAAAAAAAGAACGCTAATGTGGAATGGTTAATAGCGAAAAACATGCATATTAAAACTATATCAAATCGTTATATTTTATAACGTACCCTCGATATATGACGAAATAAACATGGGCCATTTATCTTCATGTCAATACGAGGAGAATGCAATGTAAAGTACATTATATGGAAATATGTTGCGAAAGGCAGTAAGCCAACGATGAAAGTATTATATTACAAATACATATATTATATTAAGAAACGGTGGCTGATGAAATGTTATGTTGTATAAAAATGTGAAATAGCATTTGTGAACTATTCATACATAACGCATGCTATGAATTGGATGGAATAGTTCGCGCAAATCTCTTTTGGGCTCTCTTCAGTTTGCTCGAGTGGGCTGCGCAACGCTATACTTGTGGAAAGCGCAGTTCCTTGCTCGGGTTTGCTATAAGGGAGTCCAAAATTTATTTGCGTGATATTGGTAATACACGACTTGGTAAAAAAATTAGCGTTAATTGAGTTTGATGATTTGATTGTTTTGCTATCTACCCTCGTTCACTAAGAATCCAAAGATGATTTGCGCGATATGACAACACATGAACAGGTACAGACAGAGTTGGATCTTATCACAACGTACGGTCACCACTATAGCGGACCATTCACTTGGTTAATTATTTTGTAAAGTGTCAAACATTTAAAAACCTTAGTTAAATTATAATACCGATAAGGACTAATTTGTTTGTGTTAAAATATTAGGTTAAATCAAATTAGAAGGAGTTAGGTTAGAGTTAATTTAAATAAATAGTTTAATAAAATGGTCGTTACATACCTTATTCGCTGAATTCTCACATTACTACAAATTAGTTGCGCCCCGTGGTGTCAGCCGCGGCTAAAAAGTATCCTGTGTTTCATTAAAATCCATTCAGTAGTTTTTGCGTGAAAGACTAACAAATATACATAAATATGCGTTTCTAATATTAGTAAGGATTAATTATTGCTTACTATTTATTGAAGTAAGTATCATTAAATGCCTGCTTACCTAACTACAATATCTAATCATCACCTACTTGTAATGAAGCGCTCCGAGTGAGATTCCATATTATCGAAAAATATATCGATAACTTAATAAAACAATAATTCTATCCTACTCTATTTTAGTGTAAATTTTTTCGCTACACAAGATTGTTACACAACAGTTACCATTCAATAAGTAATGACTGATTTTTATGAACTCACGCATATTTATGGGCGTAGGAAGTAGAATTAATCTCGGAAACTGTTCCGAGAAAACTGATTACCGTGTTAGGCCACAGAATACTATAATTATACTCGTTGGTTTTTTGAAGTAAAAATTTTTTACGCTTGACTTGCAGAGTAAGCTGGTGAATACGAGGCAAGCGAAAGTTGAAGTAGGTTCACATAAATCTCCATTGTCAACATAACAAAGTTAAAAACATGTGTATTATTGTTTGTTACATAGCGCCGGACGCGCCGCTTATCGCGCCCCTAGACGTCGTCGCCGCGTCCGCTCGATGTACAACCTCCAAGTCGGCGACACACGCGTGCCGCGCGGCGCCGCCCGCCCGAGAGCATCCAGATTTAAATTACTCAAAGATATTCAATTCAAATATAATCTTGGCCAAAACGCACCTATAAATAGATTGGTACGAGAATTTAACAGGATCTTAAATAATGTCACTATTGACCTATTTGCGGATAAAATTCACAAGTTTAAGGCTGGGTTGCACCATTTGTAGTTAAGTTTAAACTACCAATTAAAACACCCGTTAAGCAGAAATGCGTTGCACCATTTAACTATGGTCAAAATGACGTCATAACTTAACGGTAACATTAACTACGCAAGATTGGCTGGTCAAAGTAAACTTTATAGTTAAAAGCTGTCAAACAGAGCCTCCAACCTCAAAATAACTTTACCAACTTACCATTTCCTTGTAAAACTTTTTATCAATCATGTCTCTACTGCGAGAAATTTAATGGAAAAGTTCCTCCGACAGTGGAAATGATGAAAAGTATGTGGAGATAAAAAAGAAAAAATTGCATCTTACTAGAATTGATCGCTTCGCCAAGAGGGGACGATGACTCGTTTTAGCTCTGATCCTAGAGTGACCCAATCACAGATGGAGAATTTGTAGAATCCATTGTAACGTTTACATCTAATAATGTTATAATAAAATTTAAGTTCTAAAAAGAATTTCACAAGAACTATGTTGTTTGTTAAATCAGATCACACACAAATCCTGTTTTATTACAAGTATGTACAAGTCTATTCTTTTTTTACAAAGAATAATTTTTATGTTTTTATTTTTTTCATTGATTTGTGTTCCATAAGTGTAGCATACCTACATCAATCTATAAAACTATAAACGTGAAGACAATGCAAATCAACATCCAGCGTATTACAATTATAAATTACCTAGTAGTATTTAGTACCCCAATACAATATAGAATATTAAATTACAACAAACGATACCTATTTTCAAAACAATTACCACGACAAAGGAAATTAGTGACACTGACTGACATGCATGATACTTATTTGATAAGAGTAACTTTTTTTTGTGTTTTGGCTCCACACTTTTGTGTATTTAGCCAGTGTCAAGTAATTGATAATTTATCAAGTCAATGATATTTCACGCAAATATGTGTCAGATCACAATCGAAGTCATCAAGTCAAGTCAGAGTCAAGTCATAGTCTAGTCTAGTCAAGTCATACTCCTAGTAAAGTGGTGGCAACTTTACTCGAAGCTTCTATGGAGTTATGGAAACAACACGAAAAAAAGCGTTTCACCATCATTATACCACTTTCCCACACTTATGCCTGTAATCCATCACTTAACGAATAAAATGCCACCAATTTTATGCACTAACACTAAAAATAACATAAGTTTTGGAAAATAATATAATGCGGTAACGTGATCTTTTTCGTTTTCCCGCCAAAACTGGCTATATTCTTTGATACTGATTAACGAGACTTTTGCAGTATTGCCATAAACAAAAATATTATTTTTAAATATTGTAGGGAAAATGGCACATCTTCAGACTAGCAACTTAGTTTACCGTAACTATAGCAACAATAATGATAGTGCAACACGTGCTGGCTAAACTTCATGGTTAAGGATAAAGTCATAGTTGATTTAAACTGTAAATTTAAATTAATTTAAATTAACTTTAACTGGGATTATGGTGCGACCCAGCCTGAGGAGAGTACTGAAGATCTGTGATATTGAAATGTATTTATGAATATAATTATCAATTTTTAAATCTTTTCTTTACAGTTTTATATTATTTTTATTTTTAATTCATTTAATCAATACTACTATTGAATACGAACAGCTGTTATTATACTCTTTTGTTATTATGCATGCAGGCTTCACCTGTAACCGATGACACTTAGCATGATTCCTTTTTAATTGTGTTATCGGATCTGGCTGCCGCATGCCGTGTACGTTATGTTGGTCAAAGAAATAAACTTTACGTGTTATAAATTAGACTTAATAAAAAGATATAAGTATATAATTATCGATTAACTTTATTACTCCCGCTGCAGCCCCTCTATAGTTATTTGGTATGTCCGGTAAAATGACAATTTACAAATTGTCAAGACGGTGACATTAACATTAAATAAAGCAAAAAACAAAGTTATACCGACCGATAGATGGAACAGAACTAAAGAAGTTTTACTTCAGTCGTGTGCTCTAAATTACACTCGTTTTTTTATTTATTCAATCTTTATGCACAGAACATGTACAAAGAAGGACTTAATGCTAACAGCAGTTTTTATAAGTCAACCAGAGAAATAATTAGATTAGGTGCGCACATAAGGAAATGAGCAACATCGTTGAACATTATATAAATGAAAATGGAATAGGAGCACCTCTTGTATAAATCAGTCACTAAGGTCCCACGACGTTAATGGTATGGTGTCGGGGTCTGGTGGCCCGCGGGGCCGCGCCATGACGGCACGCAACATTATATTTTTAGTTTCTCTTTTTTGTGTGATTTGTGTTGAATGAGTTCCTATTTGTAAAAATGTAGTGTTATATGATGTCTTGAATAAATGTGTCTTAAATTTCTTTAATAATAATAATAATAATTCTTTCTTTCTTTCTTTATAGAAAGAAAGAATTATTATTATTATTATCGGCTTTTGACGGTTCTGTTTGAAACCATTCAGATATTTTCGATGTTTTGTGAAAATCGGCTTCGCTAAAATGCCTTTCGATACGAGGTACATTAGGAGTGACGGGATTCTCATATGCATATGGAAGAGCACTTCCGAATGATGACGAGCGATGAACGTCTCGCTGTGCCTGGGGGTGATCACGGAACTCCGATCGCAATGCAACAGGAGACATTTCCATACTAACTATGCACATAAACTGCGTATTCAAACTGTCAAATCCATACAAATTTGTGTTTCTATTGCAATCGAGTTACGTGATCGCCCAGCTGATGTGGCACGTGACACGGCCGCCCATAACAGCATAGTAGTAGATACATGTACAGCACTTTGGCTGCTGCGAACTAAATAGGTCGCTCTTGCGAGGGCAGGCAAGAGATCGCTGAGAGCAATCGTCTTCCCCGCTTTCGGTCCAGCCGCGAACTAGTGAACTAAAAGAACGACCTAGTTCACCAACGACCTGCGAAATAAAAGAAGCGCTCCCTGTCGCGAACTAAAATGCGCAAGGCTACGCCGGCGGCGTGGAGCCGCGGGCGGCACTAAAGAGTATTACCTAACGGTAAGCGTAACCATAGAAACTATGCATTATCGTTGACAAAATCAAGCAGCGCCATCTAGAAAATTTTTGGAACACTGCTGTGTTTGAGACACTTCTGTGTTTTCACCTTTGTAACTCCATCACGCAAAAACTACCGAACCGATTTTAATGAAATTTATTATGGTAACCGGAAGGAGCGTGGCGGCGCCACTGTGCCACGGTTAACATCGTTTAGCTGCGTATGAATTTGCTGAATAAATAATGTATGGTATATCAAGCCTCACACTTTTTAAATACACACACATTAAGGCAAGAAGCATTCAAAAAGTGTTGACATAAAAAATCACTTTTCTCTCAGTGTTGATTTGTAAGAACTGAAATTAAAGTAAAGTGTATACTAATTAAATCAAATGTTTATTTGCTAGAATACAATTTTCGAGAGATGTTAACATAACTTAACATTTTGAGTGCAAAGTTATTTTTGTTACATTACATTTGGAATTCTTTAACACTATAAATTGCGTGTTCTAACAACCAGTCATACAAAGTTTTATTAAATAGTTTTGACATCTATCGTTGAGTAGCAAATTATCGACCGTAGAGATTGTGTTCAAGATTGATATACTTTTCACATAGTACTGCTACTTGACGCTAGAGGGCGGTTATATAAAATACAACAATGGACGCTATGATGGAGATTTTAAAATAAATTCAAAACGATTTAAAGGAACAAAAAAAGGATATGAACAATATAGAAGAATCAATTAATAAAAAATATAAATGGAAAATTTGCGCAGATTGAGGAAAAAACAGAGGAATTTGAAAGAAAAATATACCAAAAGCAAGAAGTGATAGAGCAATTAGAAAGAGAAATAAAGAAGAAAAATATTATTGTTGGATGTACGTGCCTATTAGAAGCATTAGGGTGCGGAGGACTCAAGTAAATAGTCATTAACTGCAATACTCTATTTATTCATCGGTAGCACAAATGACCGTAACCTAACTACATTCGCGGCTGGCGGCGCGGAGCCGCCTGAGGAGGGCAGGAGCGGTGCGACCGACGTGCGCGATGTTTGCTTCGCTTGCAATCCTGCGCCCCCACAATTATCATTTTTGGAATCGAAGAGATAGAAAGTAGTTACAGCGAGCTGACAAATCTTGCATTTTATATTATCACCGAAACCCTTAAGATTAACTAATCTTAATTGCGTGGACAAAAGAGATAACTATCAGAATGTCCCGAAAACGCAGTGAACTCGAGTTCACAGAAGTACGTAGTAGAGTACACGAGAAGGTGACACTTTGTCGAACAAAGCGTCACCTTCTCATGTACTTAAAACAAACTCAAAAGAAAAATAAAACAGGCAGTTTGATTTCCTACCTTCGTAACAACCAATCGAATAAACAATCGATTTGCTTGGGAAATGACGATCCAAAAAAATAAAAAATGGGGCCTCTCCACTCTGGGATATGCATCGGATATGTTCGAAACCTGGTCGAGTAATCGACATACTATTCGTGAGTATCAGTCGGGAATATATATATTAATTCACAAAGAGATCCTTGAATAATTTTAATATTTTTTGTAAGTATATATTGTATACGTGTATGTGTCAAGTCAAGTCGTCAAGAAAGAAAGTCGTGTTAGTTACACTATTTATAACTCAGGAACGGCTGAACCGATTTGGCTGAATATTGGTGAGGAGGTACCTTAGAGCCAGGAGGCGGACATAGAATACTTTTTATCCCGTTCAACCGTGTTTTACTAACTCTCCCGTGCGAAGCCGGGGCGTGTCAGCTAGTTCAAAATAAAATTATACTATTTGTCCAAAATTATACTACGTTTAAGGTTTCATGTTTTTTTTATATCGTACATGTTTCGTTTTGCGGCGTTTTAGTTTGAATTAAATTAAAAATGCATTCGTATACACGTCCTTAGTGATATTTCGTTTTAATCAGGAAAAAAATATTCACGAAATCTTAAGGAATTTCAAGTAATCAGTTCAATCAAGTTCAGGCAAATGGACGTCTCTCGACTAATGCGTCAATCGGAACTTCGTCCTCAGCAATCGTCACTATAATGTTTCAGTATATAAAGGGAAAGCGTATCTGCACTGCAACTGTTCACTGTTGATTCAAGGTTTGTGTACACAGTAATCCAAATGTTGCCACCAATTAACATGATGTCGTCTTTCTCGCACTCATTCGTAAAATAGGTGCATAAATCCTTCTCTGACAGGAGTTCACTATTAATACAAGTTGGTCGCCCTGAAGATAAAATGATGGTATTTTCGCGTAGTATAGAGGCATTACGATACTACACACTATGAAATTATGGTACAAATAGTATACTACGAAGTCGATCCCTGCACGGTATACTTTTTTTTTTTTGCCTCCACACTATTGTGCATTTAGCCACTGTCAAGTAATTGATAATCTCTAAGTTAATTATTATTATGTATATTTGTGTCAAGTCATACATTCCAAGTCATTAGGTCACGTCATAGTCTAGTCTAGTCAAGTCATACTCCTAGTAAAGTGGGTAGCAACTCTACCAGAAGCTTTTATGGAGTTTTGGAAACAACACGTAAAGAAACGTTTCACCATCATTATACCACTTTCCCATACTCGTGCATGTAGTCCAGCACTTAACGAATAAAATGCCACCAATTTTATGCACTAACACTGAAAATAACACAAGTTTTGGAAAATAATATAATGCGGTGACACGATCCTTTTCGTTTTTCCGCCAAAACTCACACATATGACTATTACTCCTGCGGCACACCGGCCGGTCAGTGTTGCCAACTCCAAGAAACTAAAAAACAACAGCTCACTAATAAAAAAAAACAGGAGAAAACAGTCGGTCAAGTAAATAAAGGCGGATTTCATATTTTCTTCGTATTGTGGCGTTTGGCGTTAGACGCCACTACTACAGGTAGGTATTAGTTGGGTTCTGAGTAAAAATGCTCATTAATAGTAGAGAGTAGTTTTATAAAAGTTATGGGCATTCTTGATATGCGTTGCACAACCGCTCATTGGTACTCCTAAAGGATCGCACTGGCCTTTGCCCGCCTCCACGGCACGAGTCCACGCGGGCTTCATCCGCCTCGTGAAGGGGAGCCAGCGCCGAGGGAGGCGGGGAGCTTGCAGCGGCTGCAGCTGGCCCGCGGGTGACGGCGGCAGGGGGAGCTGGGAGCTGGGAGTTGGGAGCTGGACATAGACTAAACAACCGTTACATGATCTACTCAATTTACTATCTACTCAATTTTATGGAAGACACTGGTGGGATTAATCGTTTTGAAGCCGGCATAGCATAGTGTTGGCTGAGAGCTTGAACACAGGTCTAGATGTTTCAGTTACTATATATTCACAATTCAGCGTTTCACATACTGAAAATCTTCAGCAGAAAAAAACTTCAACTGTAATGTATAAATCTGTGTGACATGTGGTGAAGCGACTTAACTGTTAATTACATATATAATTATTATTATTTCTACAATTTTAACTACTTTCTACAATTTTTTCTACTTTTTATGGAAAACACTTTATCTATGCTTGCATTGGGTGTAGGCGCCCTCTATCGGGGATATCACCCTTGCTTCATTGGAAGCTCCAAAGATGGCGTTAGCAGGAACGATTCCAGGAAGTAGAACAGGCCTTTGATTGGCAACTCGAAAGAACAGGCCTATGATTGGCCATTCGAAGGGGCAGGCCTACATGGCATTCTCGTTTTGTTTCCCGTGTAAGCAATTGCGCTGTTCCAAGTAATTAATAGTTTTGGTGGTCAAAAATTCAACCTTTGTGCCTGAGAACAGTCTAGTTTGTGTGATACCCAACCATTTAGCGACTGCATACGGAGTTACTCCAGAATAAACAGGATATACACGATTTCTTCGAATTATAAAGTCGCCGGCCGTCGGCCCAGAAAACTTGGGCTTGAGGATCTACTGGAAGTACCGGGAGACGGCGATCTGCTGTAATTCACATCTGCGAGTACCTGGTGAGATGCTGGATGGTTGAACTGGTGAGTGGGCAAATCTCTCTTAATGCACTGTGTTGATATACGTGTTTTTCCATAATAGGGAATTCAATAGTTTTTTTCTTTTTCCCTGTACGCAAGTACACACACGGTGTGGCTATTTACACGCCATACCAACATGACACTCACAAACGACGTCACAAATTGCAAAAACGGCAACTGTATGACACGACACTCACAAACCACGTTATACATTGCAAAATCGGCAACTGTATGTATGACATGACACTCACAAAAACGTCAAACATTGCGTAAACGGCAAATGTATGACATGACACTCACAAACCACGTTATACATTGCAAAAACGGCAACTGTATGTATGACATGACACTCACAAAAACGTCAAACATTGCGTAAACGGCAAATGTATGACATGACACTCACAAACCACGTTATACATTGCAAAATCGGCAACTGTATTACATGACACTCACAAACGACGTCACAAATTGCAAAAACGGCAACTGTATGACATGACACTCACAAACCACGTTATACATTGCAAAATCGGCAACTGTATTACATGACACTCACAAACGACGTCACAAATTGCAAAAACGGCAACTGTATGACACGACACTCACAAACCACGTTATACATTGCAAAAACGGCAAATATATGACATGACACTCACAAACCACGTTATACATTGCAAAAACGGCAACTGTATGACACGACACTCACAAACCACGTTATACATTGCAAAAACGGCAACTGTATGACATAACACTCACAAACCACGTTATACATTGCAAAATCGGCAACTGTATGACATGACACTCACAAACGACGTCACAAATTGCAAAAACGGCAACTGTATGACACGACTCTCACAAACCACGTTATACATTGCAAAATCGGCAACTGTATGACTTAACACTCACAAACCACGTTATACATTGCAAAAACGGCAAATGTATGACATGACACTCACAAACCACGTTATACATTGCAAAATCGGCAACTGTATGACATGACACTCACAAACGACGTCACAAATTGCAAAAACGGCAACTGTATGACACGACACTCACAAACCACGTTATACATTGCAAAATCGGCAACTGTATGACATAACACTCACAAACCACGTTATACATTGCAAAAACGGCAAATGTATGACATGACACTCACAAACCACGTTATACATTGCAAAATCGGCAACTGTATGACATGACACTCACAAACGACGTCACAAATTGCAAAAACGGCAACTGTATGACACGACACTCACAAACCACGTTATACATTGCAAAATCGGCAACTGTATGACATGACACTCACAAACGACGTCACAAATTGCAAAAACGGCAACTGTATGACACGACACTCACAAACCACTTTATACATTGCAAAAACGGCAACTGTATGTATGACATGACACTCACAAAAACGTCAAACATTGCGTAAACGGCAAGTGTATGGAGAATTATCTCCAGCTTATTAAAGCTCGCCAGAAGACATTATAATGTATTGTCTTGACATAAGTGTAAGCGTCCAGACGCGTCCGTGATTGACACGAAGTTCGACTCGCATACAGTCTCTTTTTTTTTTTACTTCAAACTTGTCTAGCATTTGACCACGCTCTCACCTGATGGGAAGTGACGATGCGATCGAAGGTGTAGCATGCTAGCCAAGTAAATACCTATTCACTCTTCTCTTGAACACGCCCGGGTCATATTTCGCCGGAAACACAGACGCTGGCAGGGCATTCCATTCCTTAGCCGTTCTAATTAAGAACGTTGAGTCAAATCGCTTGGTACGAATGGGTGGTATTTCGACCACAAAAGGATGGCGCTTAGCCGAGCGTCTAGTAGTCCGGTAGTGGAATGGTGATGGGAGAATTAGATCATGCAGTTCTTGAGCGCATTCACCGTGGTGTAATCTGTAAAAAACCGACAGACTTGCCACCTTACGTCGATGTGCAAGGCTCTGGAGCCTTTCACCAACCAAAGTGTCGTCGTCAATGAGCCTTTTGGCACGCCGTTCGATCGAGTCCAGAGCCTCAAGCTGGTACTTGGCAGACCCGTCCCACAGGTGGCAGCAGTACTCCATACACGATCGGACTTGTGCTTGATACAGATTTAGAAGCTGTCCAGGTGTGAAGTACCGCCTTACCTTGGACAATATGCCGAGTTTTTTTGAAGCTACTTTGGCTTTGGACTCGATGTAGGATCCAAAGTTTAGGTTTGACGTAAGATCAACACCCAAAAGCTCAAGATGGTTTCCTAAACTTACAGATACACCACGGAATGAAGGAGCCAGATGGAGTGGGCTCTTTTTAGCAGTGAATAAACACGCCTGTGTTTTTGCAGCATTGAACCTAACCAAGTTAGCATCGCCCCAATCGGACACGGCTTTCAAAGCCAGGTTCATGCGCTCAACCATAGCCTCTCTCTCAATCCGGACGTCGTCACCACTGGCTCGGGCACTGGATGTGTATCTTTCAACAACAGTACCTATCATCTGCATACCCAAAGGTACCGGGCTTTAGCAGATCATTGATGTGGAGTAAGAATAGTGTTGCTGAAAGAACTGACCCCTGAGGTACACCAGCATTAATAGCTAATTGATCGGAAGAGCAGCCATCAAGAACTACTTTAAGCGATCGTTCCCTCAAAAAGTCTGATATCCAAGTGCACAAACCAGCAGGTAGTCCGTAAGATGGAAGCTTATTCAGAAGACCGTCGTGCCAGACCCGATCAAATGCCTTAGAGACGTCTAGAGATACAGCAAGTGCCTCTCCATGCATCTCTAAGGCTTCGCTCAATATGTGAGTGGCATACGCGAGAAGATCCCCAGTGGACCGGTTTCGACGAAATCCGTATTGCCGGTCACTGAGGAGATCATTGTCTTCAAGGTATGCCAAGAGCTTGTTGTTAATTATACGCTCCATACTCTTACAGAGAATGGAGGTAATTGAGATGGGTCGATAGTTGGCAGGATCAGCACGACTGCCCTTCTTAGGTACAGGTTGTACGTTGGCTAGCTTCCAACTCATAGGGACTATTCCGGTGTCTAGAGAGAGGCGAAATAGGCGTGTTAGAATGGGAGACAACTCGGGTGCACAGCTCTGCAAGTGCAAGTACAATTGCAGGTATACCATCGGGACCACTGGCTTTGTTCACGTCTAGACTGCGTAATGTTTTTAGTACTTCCTTCTGACGTATGCGTATTTCCGGCATGAAAACACCGCATTGTGGAAGGCAGGGAGGTACCTCATTAGCAGTATCTAAACGCGAAGCTTCTGCAAAGAGAGTGGCAAACAAGTTTGCTTTTTCTTTTGCAGTGTGAGCCAGCGATCCATCTGGTTTCAATAATGGAGGCAGTGAGGATCGACAGAAGTTCGCTTCAACCGATTTGGCTAGGGACCAAAAAGCCTTACTACCCGCTGGGTAGGAAGCAAGTTTAGTCCCTATTCGACCAATATGATTGAAACGAGCCTTCCTTAATTCCTTCTTACAGGCCTTGGCGGCAACGTTAAAGGCTTTCTTCTTAGCTCGAGTGTCCGAGGCCTTGCGTTTTCGAGCGTCAGCCCATGCCAGATATGCCGCATGCTTCTGCGCTTCAGCACGTGCACATTCGGCTCCAAACCATGGGCTGGCTTTGCTGGTCACGGGCTTATCGGAAAATGGAATAAAATATTCCATAGCCCGACATACTACCTCAGTAACCGCATTCGCGCAGACCGTCGGATCTCCAGAAGAAAAACACGTTTGCCGCCAAGGATATGAAGCGAAGAAATGTCGCATCTCGTCCCAGTCTGCTAAGTTGTATCTCCAGACACGCCGATTGCTCTTAGGGCTTGGGTCAGGCGGGGAGTATACTGAAACGGACTTGACCAGACAGTGATCGGAACTACCAATGGGTGAGGATACCGCCACAGAGTATCGGTCTGGTTCAGTCGTGAGCAGAAGGTCGAGGCAGTTAGCAGTGTGGCTATCAATATCAGGCACTCGCGTTGGCTCTTTAACAATCTGCGTTAAATTGAGCGCCAAAGCGAGCTTACGCGTCTCTCTCCCAGCGTGGTCCGTGATCCGGTGTGGGACTAACCACTCCTGGTGGTGAGCATTAAAGTCCCCCAGAACAACAAGCTGAGCCGAAGGATAGCGTTGCTGAGCCACATCTGCCGTTTCACTGAGATACTCCATTAGAAGAGTTGTCTCCCGGTCACCGCTATGTGATCTGTACACACCGGCATAGAGAATTTTCTCAATGCCGGTGTCCACAAGCACCCAAATCACCGAAAAGTGGGGATGTTCAAGGTTTCGGAGACGCAAACAGCAAATGTCATCACGGACGTAAACGCAGATACCAGCGCGTGGAAGGAAGCGGTTTTCCAAGATGAATCCTGGATAGTCCAGATATGCCGTGTCTGATGGACATCCTATTTGCGTCTCAGTCAAGAAGAGCAAGTGCGGTTTGTTGGTCTCCAGATGATGATGGACCGCTTGCAGATTTGAGTGCAGCCCACGAATATTTGTGAGGTGCACTTTAAGAGTGAGGACGTGCATCTGCCGTTTAAACTTGCTCAATTTATTTGACTTTTTCATAATTGGGTGAGTTAGGTAGACAAGTAGGAAGTGGACGAGATATTGGGATGCTAACCCTCAGTAATAGAGAAGCTCCTACGCCAATGGAGAACTTGCGCGGAGACTGCGGGGACGCCCGAACCCCCCTGAAATTGCCCACAAGTTCCTCACTTCCAGTCGCCAACTGGCCCTGTGGACAACCTCAGGATTTTACACAAGCGGCGGGGCAGCCTTTCGTAGTTGGCTAGACTACTACTTGGGCCCCCTACAACTTGCGGTCGGCCAGCAGAGAGCACCGTGCTCGGATCCCGCTACCCTCCGAAACAAGGTCTCCGACGCGAAAGCATCTCCATCACCAATACCGGTCTGCATACCCAACACAACTGTCCACATCTACTCGTCAGAACGGCTTCATTAGACATCACGATGGAACACGACGAGTCGCTTGGCATCGTGGTTTTGTCTAATGGGTGGTAACTAAGCCGGCGGCTAAGGCCTTCCACCAGTTATTTGGTTGCTCTTTTGGCACCACCCAGGGGTCACGTGTAGGGAAACTAGGGTTAAAGCCTACGGACGCGAGCAAACATAAACCCCCAAATTCTTAGTCTCTATCGGGGAGTAAGCGTTATTGTTTTATGTTGGAGAGTAAGCGCTTACTTACTTATATTATATATTAGCCAATAGCCAATCAAAACTTTTTTTGTTTGAAAAAGTCTGTACTGCAATACGGCAATTTCATAGGTAAAGACTTATTATTATTATTTCAATTATATTATATATTAGGACAATTTTATACATGAAAACCTGATACACAACAATATTTATTCATCGTAAAAAAAGTCTAAAATAGGTCTTTAAGCCTTAACAGTCCAAATGTGAAGTATGACAACATAAAAAAATGCGCGATATACACCTTTGCTCGTAATTTGTTCACTCCAATTCGTATTTTACTTAGTTTTACAGAAAAGGTGCGTATCTTTCTTTAACAGTGAGAAAGAAAATATTATAACTAGGAAGTGTCTCGGTCGTATGGTACTTCTAAGGTACTTCGTTGTGGGAGAAATCCGTACTCGGAACTCCATACTCCATTCAGAGCCTACTTCTCTTATTTTCCGTTGGGCTCCACCACTACGTGTTCCATGCGTTGGCGTCACCACCGATCATAAATGTATCAGTCGGTAACAAGTGCAGGAATAAAAAAATAAAAAATAATAATGACCAAAATATACCGAAACCACTGTTAATCCATTTGTTTGTTTTTAGCGTTGTAAGAACCATATTTTTTCTCTCTCTATCTCTGAATTACGGAAAGAGCTACAACGGTTACCTGTTCACTATCGCTGAAATACACATATTCTCTGTCTTTTATACAATATATTGTTAACCCTTGCACTCCTCCCTATTTAAGGGAACGTCTTAAGTTCTTATGTGTCTCACTCACACTCGACATTTCCGCTCTTTAGATATCTTGCAACTTTGGATGCCTGTTCACACTTCTCGATTTTATGACAAGCCTTTCAGGTTGCCTGGGAGATATCACTTTTAGTGATAAGGCCGCCCATTATGCTACGTATTCTAGTACTGTAATATCTAGTTTTATTTTATGTTGATATTCGCAATAAAGAGTTTTTCTATTCTATTCTATTCTATATTTTCGGTTATAGTGGTTAGATCATTCAGGACTTCAATGAACAAATCGCAAATCGAAACATTGTCGCAACGCAACGTGTGATACGTCAAAAGATCCGCCTTTAGATGCGCTACTCGAATCCACAAAAACAATTTAGAGCATAGTTCAAAAATTTGAAAAATTTTAGGAAAACTGCAATTTTACATACTTATACCATTTTTTTTCATAATCAAACCCCTATAACTTCTGTGCAAATCAACCGATTGAAACAAAAATACGTTTTTCGTGATCGGCTAGACTCCCCGCATCCAACGATACCAAGCACGGGGTCCTAGCTCGCAAAAAAATTGTCCGCCCACCCACCCGTCCTCGATCACTCAGGTAAAATTTCAGTGCAGTGGGATAGACATTTCTATTGATATTTTTTTTTTTTTTTTAATAATTGCTTTTACACTGTTTTAAAGTCTTTCTATTCTATTAAATACTCCATTCGACTGGATTATTATTACATATTTCCAATTTTTTTTTTTTTCTATCGAGTATGTTAAGGAGTCCTCATGGAAAGGTTAGGTTATGATGATGAATGGGGTAAGTTTTGGTTAGGTTAGGTTTTTTTTTTTTTTTTTTTTTTTTTTTTTTTTTTTTCTACCGAGGGTGTGAAGGAATCCTCATGGATACCACAGGGCACGGGCCCTGTGGTTATGTCCGACTCCGCCACTTCCGCCATGGCGACCTACGGACTAAACCTCCCTCCCTTTCTAAGAACTGCCTGCTGCATCGTAAGCAGCACCATTAAATTCATAAATTAAAATTAGCATTAACATAGAATGCCAAACCATTCCACTACCGGACTACTAGACGCTCGGCTAAGCGCCATCCTTTCGTGGTCGAAATACCACCCAAGCGATTTGACTCAACGTTCTTAATTAGAACGGCTAAGGAATGGAATGCCCTGCCAGCGTCTGTGTTTCTGGCGAAATATGACCCGGGCGTGTTCAAGAGAAGAGTGAATAGGTATTTACTTGGCTAGCATGCTACACCTTCGATCGCATCGTCACTTCCCATCAGGTGAGAGCGTGGTCAAATGCTAGACAAGTTTGAAGTAAAAAAAAAAAAAAAAGAATTAGACATTATTTTTTTTATTTTTTTTTTTTTATTATTATTTATATATATATATATATATTTAATTTGATATATATATTTATACATATTTTTTTATTTTTATTTTTTTTTTTATTTTATATTATTGATATACATATATACATATATATATATATACGCAGACACATACATGTCCATGCGCATATACACATATATACGTATACACACACATACACATACATAAATACACACATCCAACATATATGTAAATATTTGTCAGACATGCAAACATTAACATGCAAACATTTGTCCGTTCATGCTTATGCTTAGCACTACAGCCTAGTATGACTGGTCATAGTAGGCAAGAGACATAATACGAACAAGGTCGACCGGCATACGGTCCTATATACCTATAGGCCGCAGACACACACGGGGCTAGGTCCGTTTGATTTGACTATAATACATAAACAGCAATTTCACCAATATTAAGCGCTTCGCAAATTATTATACCTCATATAGCAATTGCGGAATCAGCAGAGCAAATTATCGAATTCAAGATATAATGAGATTAAACAAAAGATTCACAGCGAATCCTGAATACTAATAAACTTAATAAGCCAGCTCATAACATTTAATTGGAAATAATAAAATTGACATATAAAATGCTAACCATTACGGAAATTATAAAATCCATAATACTATTATAACGAATAATACAATCTATAATAATTACAAATATAAATACATTTCATAATCGAAAGTGTTGTAATATTACAAATTCATTCAACACATTAGAAAATTCTCTTATAATTGATAATAATATGAATCAATAAATTTCATTATATATCATCTATTATAATTACAGATATAAATACATTTCATAATTGAAAGTGTTGTACTAGTATAAATTCATTCAACACTTTTGAAAATTCTCTCAAAATTGAAATATTATGAATGATCATAACAATGTCAATAAATTTCATTATCGAAATTATTTGATAATAATATAAATTCATACAAATACATTGATACATTAGACACATTAGAAAGAACTCCCTCATGATTAAAAGCGAGATTAACTACCAATAGACATGCATAAAATAGATTTCAAAATAAATTAATAATGAACGCAATCGCTGATGCAAAATCAATAATTACCAAGCCTCAAATAACAATCAGCATACAGTTGAGCCATTAGCCCTTGCCGCGACCCTGACAACGGAGTCAGCAAAAGCAAGGAAGGGCAGCCGGAGGTTATCATCCTCCATGACCTGCGCCAAGCTGGTGCTCGCCAAACTGATTCCCAGCTCTGCCTCGCAATCTACCCTTCTACTCCCAAATCTAGGACACTCAAGTAACACGTGCTCCACGGTCTCCTCCGACACGTCATCGCAAATACACAGGGAAGTCTGAGACAGCTTAAAACGATGCAAATATGATCTGAAACCCCCATGTCCCGTAAAATACTGGGCCCTTAGATTAGTTATTTTAAGCTGCCTTAGAACCCTGTGCGCGACTCTTACACTGGGGAAGAACTTACGCGTGAGCGCTCCCGTCACTGCCGTCTGATACCTCAGCTGCCATGACTCCAAGGTAGCCTCCCTTATGAGGTGCCTGGCAAAGGACAAAGGAAATGCGTCGTAAGCCGAGGATTGCCTATTCCGCAATGCTGCCTCCTTGGCAAGCTCGTCGGCCCGCTCATTTCCCAGCACCCCAGCATGAGCACGCACCCAATAGAACTCTACAGTGCCACCTCCTTCACTGCACCGGTCAATGTGCGCCCGAATGTCAGCCACTATTGGGTGCAAGCACTCAGGATCCGATACACACTGGAGCGCTGAGCGCGAGTCACTTAAGACAACCGCTCCCGCCCCATGCCCTCTCCTCCGAGCCATCATCTCTAAGGCCTTCCTAATGGCACACAGCTCCGCTTGAAACACACTGCAGTAGCTTTCCAGTCTAAACCCCGCTCTAGCTGTTTCGTGTCCATTCGCCCAACGTGAGACTGCACCACCAACCTTCCCCTCCAGCTTGCTCCCATCAGTATAATAGAATGGCAGAGAACTGCCGATGTTACGCAACTCAGCCTCAGTCTCGACAACACCAAACGGTATGCACTTCCTACAGGCCGGATGAGGAAGGCTGAACGGGCTGATCCTCTTCTGCAGAGTTCGGCCGGGCAATCCACTTAGTGGTTTCCCTCTCTTCACTCTGAACAACTCCAACTGCTCCTTAGCCCTTAGATCCAGTGGCAATATACCCGCTAGCAGTACGCTAGCAGTCAGAGAAACCGTCCTGTGTGATTTTGACACCATAATCGCAAACTGCCTCGTCAGACGATCCAATCTCTGCCTCAGCTGCCTAGTATCCGCCGACTGTGCCCAGGCACCCGCAGCATACAACACCGTAGGCTCTATGACAGCAGTGTATATCAGCCTCACTATGTCAGCGTTCAAACCCCACTGAGCGCGAGCAGCTCTAGAGACCACCTTATAAATCTGGCATGCCTTAAGACTGACTTGGTCTATGTGCTTAACGAAATTAAGGTTCCTATCAATGACAAGTCCCAGCACCTTGAGACTATCTGAGTAAACTAAAACCTCCTGACCAATTAGCAACCTAGGCACATCGTATTTTAATTTGTTGGTCACGATAATTGCCTGGGTCTTCTCAGCAGCAAACGTCATCTTATTCTTGGCCCCCCACCTCAAAATTACTTCCAGAGCCAAATTGGTTGACCTTTCCAACTCAACAGCCGACGCACCAGTTGCAACCATTAGTATGTCGTCCGCGAAAGCCTGGACATTCACACCGAGGGATTCTGTCTCTTTCAACAGGGGGTCAAGTTGAACGTTCCACAAAGTGGGACCGCAGGTGGAACCCTGAATACAACCCCTGCCAGTGGACTTAACCACCTCTGAACCTGCAAATTTCAGAACAATGCTCCTGCCATCAAGATAACTGTGGAACATCCTCTGCATGGCAACGTCCACACCCAACTCCTTTAACTGCCCAAGAATCGCTGGCCACCACGCATTGTCAAACGCTCCTTGGATATCGAGAGATATGACCACCACAATCTTTTTCTCTAAAACGCCCTTTCTCACCAAAGCAAGTGCATCAACCAGGGCATCTTCAGCACTAACTTGAGGCGTGAAGCCATATTGCTTCGCGCTCATTTTACTTTCCCTGCCCAGCTGCCACTGCAGACGGTTAACAAGCATCTTCTCCAATACCTTACCAAGCACCGGGAGAAGACCAATAGGGCGGTATGACCTTGGTAACAAGCAGTCTTTTCCTGGCTTCGGGATCACCTTGACGGTAGCCTTCTTCCAACGCTTGGGGAAATAGCCCAACACCAGACATCTGTTATACAGCGCCAACAACGCATCCGGATGTGACATGTACGCTCGGTAACAAATGTCTGCCGCAAGACCATCCCCCCCCGGTGCTTTCTTGGGATCCATTCTGCGAAAAGCCGTTCTCACTTCCTCATGAGTGAATTCCGTCACCTCACCACCAAACCCGACCAACTCAAGCCTATGCTGCGCAACCAAGCACCGCAATTCCCCTTGTTCCTCGCTATCCAATTCCGGGTCATCCTCCGGGTAAAACGTGTCAGCTAGTACACTTGCAGAGCCAAGTGGCGTGAGGATGGTCCCATCCAATGGAGATTTCAAGAGTCTATCATGCCCGCTAGCTGAGCAGCTCCTGACTATCCTATATGCCTTCTTCCAGATGTCCTCCTTCCCTTGCCCTGTGCAAACATCCTTCCAACTGGCTGTCATTTCCACCTGTATCCCTTCCTTGTAGGTCTCCTTGGCAAGTAGGTATTCCGCAATAACCGCATCCCTTCGCCCCGCTCTAGCATTCCTAATCCGCTTCCTCTTAGTCATCATATCCCCCTTAAGATTAATCAACCGCTCATTCCACCACGGCATACCCTTAAGAACTCTGGTAGACACTGGCGGGATTGCAGCACGACAGGCCGTGTGTATGTCCCCCTCGAACTGTTCCACATCCCGCTCCAATCTCTCAATCGGGTCATCCTGTACATCATCCAGGTGCCTGAGTACAAATTCTTCCCTGAATTTACTCCAGTCAGCCTTGACTGTGTTGTAAGTGCGAGTAATTGATTTTTTGGCTAACTGCTCCTGTCCCTTAGTCAATCTGATCCGAAATCTGATCGCTCGATGATCCGAGAGCCCAACAAAGTCAGGATCCACTCTCCAATCAGTAACCCGATCCAAAATCCCTACTGAGCACGCCGTCACATCCACCACGCTAGAGTAGAGTGTTGCCCCCCGGTACTGATGGAACGTAGGTATCGCCCCCTCATTAAGTATTTGGGCACTAAGCTCTCCCATGGTCTCTGTGAAAGCCAGTCCCCTACCATCTTCAACCTCACAACCCCACCAGGGACTAGAGGCATTTATATCACCCCCAATAAGCAAATTCCTCCCTCCAGTAGCCTCGGCCGCCCGACGCACCACTAACAGGAACGGTTCAATATCAGCACTACCCTGCATGTACACACTCATAACATTCAAAAAGAAGCCCCCATATTTTAGCACCACTCCTACAACATTTCCAGTGACATGCTCCGAATTCTCAATGACATCGAACCGTGCATCAAGAACAACAACTGCTGCTTTAACCGGATTCGCGAGATCCGCGCCCCTTTTCTGAACAATACGATGATTTGCCGTTAGATACCCTTTCGACCCAACATATGGTTCCTGTAGGAGCAGCACTGAAACTTTTTGCCTCTCGGCCTCATTTAGGCATTCCTTAGTTGCCGCCAGACCACGACCGAGGTTAACCTGCACAACTCTGACCACCTCATCTGAATCCTGGGTGCCCTTAACAGTATCTTACCCCTTCTCGCGCTAGCCTATCCCATCTCTGCCATACTGAGCAGTCCGCACTGTAAGCTGGATGCCCGGCATCAGCAGCCCGATCTCCAGCTCCAGTAGACTGACAATTGACACAAGAAGGCGGCCCGTTCCTGCGGGGGCAGTCACGCGTCTCATGGCCCTCTGCACAATAGCCACACTTAGCCTGCTCGGCCTTGCACTCGCGCGCACGATGCGAAAAGCCCATACATCTGTAGCACTGCAGTAGAGGGGACTGATCCAACGCTGGTACAATTTGATAACCCAGGCGTACCCTACGACCCTCCATACTGCTCCAAACCGCTGGACTTACTTCCAGTATGACATTCTGAACCGCGCTATTCCGTCCCTTAGTTCTGCGAACGAATGAACAAATCGCAAATCGAAACATTGTCGCAACGCAACGTGTGATACGTCAAAAGATCCGCCTTTAGATGCGCTACTCGAATCCACAAAAACAATTTAGAGCATAGTTCAAAAATTTGAAAAATTTTAGGAAAACTGCAATTTTACATACTTATACCATTTTTTTTCATAATCAAACCCCTATAACTTCTGTGCAAATCAACCGATTGAAACAAAAATACGTTTTTCGTGATCGGCTAGACTCCCCGCATCCAACGATACCAAGCACGGGGTCCTAGCTCGCAAAAAAATTGTCCGCCCACCCACCCGTCCTCGATCACTCAGGTAAAATTTCAGTGCAGTGGGATAGACATTTCTATTGATATTTTTTTTTTTTTTTTAATAATTGCTTTTACACTGTTTTAAAGTCTTTCTATTCTATTAAATACTCCATTCGACTGGATTATTATTACATATTTCCAATTTTTTTTTTTTTCTATCGAGTATGTTAAGGAGTCCTCATGGAAAGGTTAGGTTATGATGATGAATGGGGTAAGTTTTGGTTAGGTTAGGTTTTTTTTTTTTTTTTTTTTTTTTTTTTTTTTTTTTTTCTACCGAGGGTGTGAAGGAATCCTCATGGATACCACAGGGCACGGGCCCTGTGGTTATGTCCGACTCCGCCACTTCCGCCATGGCGACCTACGGACTAAACCTCCCTCCCTTTCTAAGAACTGCCTGCTGCATCGTAAGCAGCACCATTAAATTCATAAATTAAAATTAGCATTAACATAGAATGCCAAACCATTCCACTACCGGACTACTAGACGCTCGGCTAAGCGCCATCCTTTCGTGGTCGAAATACCACCCAAGCGATTTGACTCAACGTTCTTAATTAGAACGGCTAAGGAATGGAATGCCCTGCCAGCGTCTGTGTTTCTGGCGAAATATGACCCGGGCGTGTTCAAGAGAAGAGTGAATAGGTATTTACTTGGCTAGCATGCTACACCTTCGATCGCATCGTCACTTCCCATCAGGTGAGAGCGTGGTCAAATGCTAGACAAGTTTGAAGTAAAAAAAAAAAAAAAAGAATTAGACATTATTTTTTTTATTTTTTTTTTTTTTATTATTATTTATATATATATATATATTTAATTTGATATATATATTTATACATATTTTTTTATTTTTATTTTTTTTTTTATTTTATATTATTGATATACATATATACATATATATATATATACGCAGACACATACATGTCCATGCGCATATACACATATATACGTATACACACACATACACATACATAAATACACACATCCAACATATATGTAAATATTTGTCAGACATGCAAACATTAACATGCAAACATTTGTCCGTTCATGCTTATGCTTAGCACTACAGCCTAGTATGACTGGTCATAGTAGGCAAGAGACATAATACGAACAAGGTCGACCGGCATACGGTCCTATATACCTATAGGCCGCAGACACACACGGGGCTAGGTCCGTTTGATTTGACTATAATACATAAACAGCAATTTCACCAATATTAAGCGCTTCGCAAATTATTATACCTCATATAGCAATTGCGGAATCAGCAGAGCAAATTATCGAATTCAAGATATAATGAGATTAAATAAAAGATTCACAGCGAATCCTGAATACTAATAAACTTAATAAGCCAGCTCATAACATTTAATTGGAAATAATAAAATTGACATATAAAATGCTAACCATTACGGAAATTATAAAATCCATAATACTATTATAACGAATAATACAATCTATAATAATTACAAATATAAATACATTTCATAATCGAAAGTGTTGTAATATTACAAATTCATTCAACACATTAGAAAATTCTCTTATAATTGATAATAATATGAATCAATAAATTTCATTATATATCATCTATTATAATTACAGATATAAATACATTTCATAATTGAAAGTGTTGTACTAGTATAAATTCATTCAACACTTTTGAAAATTCTCTCAAAATTGAAATATTATGAATGATCATAACAATGTCAATAAATTTCATTATCGAAATTATTTGATAATAATATAAATTCATACAAATACATTGATACATTAGACACATTAGAAAGAACTCCCTCATGATTAAAAGCGAGATTAACTACCAATAGACATGCATAAAATAGATTTCAAAATAAATTAATAATGAACGCAATCGCTGATGCAAAATCAATAATTACCAAGCCTCAAATAACAATCAGCATACAGTTGAGCCATTAGCCCTTGCCGCGACCCTGACAACGGAGTCAGCAAAAGCAAGGAAGGGCAGCCGGAGGTTATCATCCTCCATGACCTGCGCCAAGCTGGTGCTCGCCAAACTGATTCCCAGCTCTGCCTCGCAATCTACCCTTCTACTCCCAAATCTAGGACACTCAAGTAACACGTGCTCCACGGTCTCCTCCGACACGTCATCGCAAATACACAGGGAAGTCTGAGACAGCTTAAAACGATGCAAATATGATCTGAAACCCCCATGTCCCGTAAAATACTGGGCCCTTAGATTAGTTATTTTAAGCTGCCTTAGAACCCTGTGCGCGACTCTTACACTGGGGAAGAACTTACGCGTGAGCGCTCCCGTCACTGCCGTCTGATACCTCAGCTGCCATGACTCCAAGGTAGCCTCCCTTATGAGGTGCCTGGCAAAGGACAAAGGAAATGCGTCGTAAGCCGAGGATTGCCTATTCCGCAATGCTGCCTCCTTGGCAAGCTCGTCGGCCCGCTCATTTCCCAGCACCCCAGCATGAGCACGCACCCAATAGAACTCTACAGTGCCACCTCCTTCACTGCACCGGTCAATGTGCGCCCGAATGTCAGCCACTATTGGGTGCAAGCACTCAGGATCCGATACACACTGGAGCGCTGAGCGCGAGTCACTTAAGACAACCGCTCCCGCCCCATGCCCTCTCCTCCGAGCCATCATCTCTAAGGCCTTCCTAATGGCACACAGCTCCGCTTGAAACACACTGCAGTAGCTTTCCAGTCTAAACCCCGCTCTAGCTGTTTCGTGTCCATTCGCCCAACGTGAGACTGCACCACCAACCTTCCCCTCCAGCTTGCTCCCATCAGTATAATAGAATGGCAGAGAACTGCCGATGTTACGCAACTCAGCCTCAGTCTCGACAACACCAAACGGTATGCACTTCCTACAGGCCGGATGAGGAAGGCTGAACGGGCTGATCCTCTTCTGCAGAGTTCGGCCGGGCAATCCACTTAGTGGTTTCCCTCTCTTCACTCTGAACAACTCCAACTGCTCCTTAGCCCTTAGATCCAGTGGCAATATACCCGCTAGCAGTACGCTAGCAGTCAGAGAAACCGTCCTGTGTGATTTTGACACCATAATCGCAAACTGCCTCGTCAGACGATCCAATCTCTGCCTCAGCTGCCTAGTATCCGCCGACTGTGCCCAGGCACCCGCAGCATACAACACCGTAGGCTCTATGACAGCAGTGTATATCAGCCTCACTATGTCAGCGTTCAAACCCCACTGAGCGCGAGCAGCTCTAGAGACCACCTTATAAATCTGGCATGCCTTAAGACTGACGTGGTCTATGTGCTTAACGAAATTAAGGTTCCTATCAATGACAAGTCCCAGCACCTTGAGACTATCTGAGTAAACTAAAACCTCCTGACCAATTAGCAACCTAGGCACATCGTATTTTAATTTGTTGGTCACGATAATTGCCTGGGTCTTCTCAGCAGCAAACGTCATCTTATTCTTGGCCCCCCACCTCAAAATTACTTCCAGAGCCAAATTGGTTGACCTTTCCAACTCAACAGCCGACGCACCAGTTGCAACCATTAGTATGTCGTCCGCGAAAGCCTGGACATTCACACCGAGGGATTCTGTCTCTTTCAACAGGGGGTCAAGTTGAACGTTCCACAAAGTGGGACCGCAGGTGGAACCCTGAATACAACCCCTGCCAGTGGACTTAACCACCTCTGAACCTGCAAATTTCAGAACAATGCTCCTGCCATCAAGATAACTGTGGAACATCCTCTGCATGGCAACGTCCACACCCAACTCCTTTAACTGCCCAAGAATCGCTGGCCACCACGCATTGTCAAACGCTCCTTGGATATCGAGAGATATGACCACCACAATCTTTTTCTCTAAAACGCCCTTTCTCACCAAAGCAAGTGCATCAACCAGGGCATCTTCAGCACTAACTTGAGGCGTGAAGCCATATTGCTTCGCGCTCATTTTACTTTCCCTGCCCAGCTGCCACTGCAGACGGTTAACAAGCATCTTCTCCAATACCTTACCAAGCACCGGGAGAAGACCAATAGGGCGGTATGACCTTGGTAACAAGCAGTCTTTTCCTGGCTTCGGGATCACCTTGACGGTAGCCTTCTTCCAACGCTTGGGGAAATAGCCCAACACCAGACATCTGTTATACAGCGCCAACAACGCATCCGGATGTGACATGTACGCTCGGTAACAAATGTCTGCCGCAAGACCATCCCCCCCCGGTGCTTTCTTGGGATCCATTCTGCGAAAAGCCGTTCTCACTTCCTCATGAGTGAATTCCGTCACCTCACCACCAAACCCGACCAACTCAAGCCTATGCTGCGCAACCAAGCACCGCAATTCCCCTTGTTCCTCGCTATCCAATTCCGGGTCATCCTCCGGGTAAAACGTGTCAGCTAGTACACTTGCAGAGCCAAGTGGCGTGAGGATGGTCCCATCCAATGGAGATTTCAAGAGTCTATCATGCCCGCTAGCTGAGCAGCTCCTGACTATCCTATATGCCTTCTTCCAGATGTCCTCCTTCCCTTGCCCTGTGCAAACATCCTTCCAACTGGCTGTCATTTCCACCTGTATCCCTTCCTTGTAGGTCTCCTTGGCAAGTAGGTATTCCGCAATAACCGCATCCCTTCGCCCCGCTCTAGCATTCCTAATCCGCTTCCTCTTAGTCATCATATCCCCCTTAAGATTAATCAACCGCTCATTCCACCACGGCATACCCTTAAGAACTCTGGTAGACACTGGCGGGATTGCAGCACGACAGGCCGTGTGTATGTCCCCCTCGAACTGTTCCACATCCCGCTCCAATCTCTCAATCGGGTCATCCTGTACATCATCCAGGTGCCTGAGTACAAATTCTTCCCTGAATTTACTCCAGTCAGCCTTGACTGTGTTGTAAGTGCGAGTAATTGATTTTTTGGCTAACTGCTCCTGTCCCTTAGTCAATCTGATCCGAAATCTGATCGCTCGATGATCCGAGAGCCCAACAAAGTCAGGATCCACTCTCCAATCAGTAACCCGATCCAAAATCCCTACTGAGCACGCCGTCACATCCACCACGCTAGAGTAGAGTGTTGCCCCCCGGTACTGATGGAACGTAGGTATCGCCCCCTCATTAAGTATTTGGGCACTAAGCTCTCCCATGGTCTCTGTGAAAGCCAGTCCCCTACCATCTTCAACCTCACAACCCCACCAGGGACTAGAGGCATTTATATCACCCCCAATAAGCAAATTCCTCCCTCCAGTAGCCTCGGCCGCCCGACGCACCACTAACAGGAACGGTTCAATATCAGCACTACCCTGCATGTACACACTCATAACATTCAAAAAGAAGCCCCCATATTTTAGCACCACTCCTACAACATTTCCAGTGACATGCTCCGAATTCTCAATGACATCGAACCGTGCATCAAGAACAACAACTGCTGCTTTAACCGGATTCGCGAGATCCGCGCCCCTTTTCTGAACAATACGATGATTTGCCGTTAGATACCCTTTCGACCCAACATATGGTTCCTGTAGGAGCAGCACTGAAACTTTTTGCCTCTCGGCCTCATTTAGGCATTCCTTAGTTGCCGCCAGACCACGACCGAGGTTAACCTGCACAACTCTGACCACCTCATCTGAATCCTGGGTGCCCTTAACAGTATCTTACCCCTTCTCGCGCTAGCCTATCCCATCTCTGCCATACTGAGCAGTCCGCACTGTAAGCTGGATGCCCGGCATCAGCAGCCCGATCTCCAGCTCCAGTAGACTGACAATTGACACAAGAAGGCGGCCCGTTCCTGCGGGGGCAGTCACGCGTCTCATGGCCCTCTGCACAATAGCCACACTTAGCCTGCTCGGCCTTGCACTCGCGCGCACGATGCGAAAAGCCCATACATCTGTAGCACTGCAGTAGAGGGGACTGATCCAACGCTGGTACAATTTGATAACCCAGGCGTACCCTACGACCCTCCATACTGCTCCAAACCGCTGGACTTACTTCCAGTATGACATTCTGAACCGCGCTATTCCGTCCCTTAGTTCTGCGAACAACCCTGACGCGCAAAAGATCCCGAGACACACCCGCTGTTAAATCCGTATTCTGGCGCAACAGAGCCTCGGCGATCCGGGCATCACTCATGTCCGGGGTAACTCCAATCAAGCGAAGTAAGGGGTCTTTTGTCTTCGCTGTCTTTACCGAAAACTGGTTACTCAGCCCCTTAATTGCTGATCCCATCAAATTAAGTTCCCGTTCAAAGCCTACTGAAATAGCTACTTTGCCTCCCCTGCATCTACGCAACCCATTAACTCCCACCCCCAACTCTACCACGTCCACACCCTCCTCAATTTCACCGATAATTTGCTGCCCCGTTTGACGCGGATCCGCTGACTCAACGATCATTGTGTAACGGGGAGAGATGTTGCTGTTGCACACTACTGCACCAGACACTGCGCTGGACTTTGCCGCAACACGGCGCCGCTGACGAGCCTGCTCAACTCCCGAGGGAGCAGCTGGAATTGCACCCTGCGGAGAGTCCATGTTCGTCCGGACATCCCGAACCAGAGCTCTAACCTCGTCCGCCAACTGTTCTTCTACCAATGGAGGACGACCAACCGTCGCCTCACAGTCACGCCGCAGGTCTGCCAAATCTCCGGCAACTTTGTCAAGCGACCGTACCACGTCCTGCGTAAGTACTTGGTGTGCCACCTCGGTCCGGCGACCTAGAGCATCCAACCTATCGTTAATGCTCTTGTGCGCAGCAGCAACCACCCTATACTCCCTGCGACTCTCGTTAAGCGCATCCTCCAGAACAAGCGCGTGAGACCGCGCCTGCCGCGCCATGTCCCTAGCATTGATCAACCTACTCTGGCTCAACTGAGCCTTTAACCGGTTCTTAGACTCCGACATGGACAGTACCAGGCTTTGTAGGGAAAGGATGTTCGCCACCACCATCTCACGAACCTCCTTTTAAAGGTTACCCGCGTTAGGTTAGGTTAGGTTAGGTTAGGTTAGGTTAGGTTAGGTTAGGTTAGGTTAGGTTAGGTTAGGTTAGGTTAGGTTTTTTTTAAACCTGTCCGGGCGCGATGGCCCGGCCTGCGAGCTAATACACCTCTGACGTGGAGATCAGAGCCTTTATTTACTACAGTCTTTTATTTCTAGTGGGATTTGGGTAGGGATTTTATTTCTAAATTTTTTATTCTAGTTCTATTAGTTCTACAAAAGTTTTACATTTCAGTTTACGGACATGGAAATTTGGTTTTTAACAGTTTTACTCGTAACAATTTTTTGATTTATATGCATCTAATAACATGATTTCTAGCTTTTTATTATACATTTTTATTATACATTTATCTGTTCTTTTACTGGTTTAAATATTACTATTCTGTTCAATCTTTACAGGTTTACATCTATTTCTTATATACTAACTTATTTCTATGCTGTCTAACTATATACTTATTATATACTTCCAGCATATTTATATATCTATATGCTTACTACTATCATTTTATTACCTATTTTATTTACTATACTATTTTGAATTTGCAGTTTTTTATCTTTCTGGGCCAAAGCAGACACTATTTTAAATTTTACCGGTTTTTGTGGATAGCCCGATGATACTTTGCTTAAAAGCTCTAGTATCGCTCCGAGGTAGTCACTTTCTGGTGTATAAGACTGTTTCCGCTTGACGAGCTGTTTGAAGTCTATCAACTTTAGTATTTTCCAATGAAACTTACTTAGGTTGCCTCTATAATTTTTTCGGTTCGTCTTGCCTGTGTCGTTGTTTAATATATCCAGCCAGTTTTGTGACTCCGAAGGGCGGACCGTAGTCATGAGGAGACTGGTGCACTTAGCCTCCTGCTTCATTCGACTAACTGCTTTACAGCCTGGGTTTATTTCCACAATGCCTTCAGCAATACGCGATGGTGGCTCTTGCTAGAGCCTCCCATTTTCTTCTTACAGCGCACTCATCGCTGAAGGCGTTGTGCTCCACTTTATCCAGCTTGGCATGTACGCAGTTGCAGCATGTTGGGGTCCCACCCGCCAGCCAGTCCGCGCATTGCTGTTTCATGTGAGGACCCCCACAATGACTGCACTTTTCTCTTGCCTCTTTGCAGAACCTTCGTCCATGTCCGTAGCCGAGGCAGAGCGAACATTGAACCAGCGGTGATTGGTCCATGACCCGCACCCGCTGGAGATCAACATGCACTGCCTCGGCTTCCACCATGCGTCGGTGTAGCTTCGGGGATACCCTCAAAACCACATGACTGCATAGTGGATTTCTGGTTCTTTTCCTATAGGCCACTTCCATCCTGTCTTCTGCCCTATCAGAGCCGAGGAACAACGATCCGTTCTGGTTCCTTAGTGCCCTCAGGACGTCCTCATCCGTGTTGTATAGAAGGACGTCCCTGAGGATCACTAAGGGATCTTTGTTTTTTATATCCTCGACCTTGAGCTCCTTTGTCTTGCTCAGTCTATCCTTTAATTTTTCTCTGTCCTCCACGGACCCACAGCCCAAGATGACTTTACTATCTTTCGCCTTTCTTATTTTATCCACCCTGACTCCCCCTTCTTTGGCATTTACAACACTTCTGATTTTGGTCAGCACCTCTTCTCCTGTCTCTAGTTCGTCTTTCGACGTCACTATGACGGAGTGAAGTGCTGACTGTGTCGCAATCTGCCTATTCGGGGTGGCCGCTACCACGCTTGCGTACGTTTTCTTTGCAACCTCTTCTCTTAATGTTTCCACTATTACATTATTTTCTTTAATTAATGTCACCAATTCACTCGCGTTAGTTTGTTTGTCCATTGTTACTTTTAGATCTTCTATTCTATCTGCATTGTTTTTTAAAAGTTCTGAGTGTTCTGCCAATCTTTGCATCAACTCCTCTCTCATGTTGTCAATTTTGATGGTTAGTTCGTCTGGTTCTTGGGTCTGGTCCAGTTTCTTCTCTAAGAAATCATTAAGGTCTTCGTGCATCATTTTATATTGATCTCTAGTTTTTTCCGCTTCTGCCAGCTGCTGCATAAGCCTTTTATTTGCTTCGGGCACTGTCTCGGCCTTTTCCGCCTCGGACTCTTCCAACAGCTGGTAGATGCGGGCGGCCTCCGAGAGCACTGCGTTTCTAATGGTCGTTTTGGTATTTCTTGAGCTGTTTATATTGAACTCGATATTATTTAAACACTCTTTGGCCTCTGCTCTACGACTTAGATAGCGTTTTGGGGTCCTTTCTGCCTCTCGTGAGAGCCCAGTATTTACGTCAGGTGTTTTTTCTAAACGCCTTTCTTCCTGGGTCGGTGGGCTCTCACAAACCAGAAAAGTTTTCTCCCTTTTGTTGGAGGGTCCTGCCCTTCCAACCCCATCAGCCATGCTCACAGGTTTTTCCGACTGTTTCGGTGTACGAAACATTTTAGTTGGTTTTAATTTCGCGGCAAAAACAGGTTAGTCAAGATATTCTAAAATTTTGTATAAGTTATAAGTATGTACTTAATTATATTTAATAAATTTAATAATAATATTAATTTGTTTTCTGTTTCAGGTTCGTCGGGTGTTCATCAGTCACAATTGGGTCCAATTCAGGTAAGTACGATTAATATATATACAAATAGATTAATTTCAAAAAATTTTTGTCAACACTGTTGCCGTTCAATAGAATTATAATTACCCATAAAGAGTATATTCTGGTCAATTTAAACACACAACACAATAAAATAAAATAAAATAATTTAAAACGTCAATAAGATAAAAAGTCGCGTTCCAGTATGTCTTGGCCCAAAAAGGTAAATAACCACAAATTCACAGGAATTAAACTTAATAATTATACTATTACTAGGTGGTAGGACTTTTCTACAAAGTTCGTCTAGGTAGGTACCACCGCTTTGCCAGTTATTCTGCCGCCAAGCAGTAGTGCGCAAGCACTACTGTGTTCCGGTTTGAAGGGCACTGTAGCTAGTGAAATTACTGGGCAAATGAGACTTTATGACCTAATCTCACAGTTATGTAATCTTATTACCAGACTGTGATGTCTCAGAATGACATGCGCAGTGCAGTGTCACGCGAAACTATAATTTAGTGTTTCAAGTGTCACTGCAACTGATATGGGCAGTCGTGTCGCTTAACATCAGGCGAGCGGCTTGCTCGTCATGTCATTTCGTAACATAAAAAAAAAAAAAAAAAAAAAAAAAAAAAAAAAAAAAAAAAAAAAAAAAAAAAAAAAAAAAAAAAAATTTACAAACTATTTTTTAGCGGGGGGAAGGGGGAGGGCGGGGGTATGGCGGGGGAGTACACAGCTATTTACAGTTTAGGTATTACAAAATAATAATAACGCAAAAAAAAATAAAAAATAAAAATTTTATGAGGGGTGGGGGGAGGGGGGGGTGCTGGGATATGGCGGGGGGGTACACAACAATTTACTATATTGATATTGCCAAAAACAATTTTTACAAAAAAATTTTAATTTTTAATACAACTTTAATTCCAAAACTTTTACTTTTTGTATGGGAAATATATTTTTAATGCCAGAGGGGGGGGAAAAATTTTGAAAAATGTAGAATTAAATTTGGACCAGACGACAGGTCGAGGTCAAAATTTGCGTAACTCCTACCGTTTCCAAGTTATTAGCAAAACAAAGTTATTTAATTAGTTATGCGGTTGGAAAAAAGTAGGTCACGTTAATTTTTCCAAGCGCTTTAGTATTAAAAATCTAATTTTTTCGCCAAAACGTACCTTACTATGGGGTCTACCCTTAAGCAAAAAATAAGGGTAGGTCGTCGCTGAAAATTTGGAATTTTGAATTTTTAAAAGAAAAGTCCAACCGCACAAAATTTTGGAAGGTTGTCTCCGGGCCAAATCTGCTCCTTTTTGAGTGCTGAAAACGCCTTCCTCTTCCGCTCTTGGTCCTCCCGAGGATGGCGTACTCCAATTTCCGCTGGCTGGCCTGGATGGGTGACCTCGTGACCACGTGGGACTTGTTTTTTTTTTTTTTTTTTTTTTTTTTTTTTTTTTGCCGATATCTCCGCGATGGGGACCGGCAAAAATCTGATTCGACCACGTGGTCAAAGGCCTCCAGCAGGCCTTTCAGGTAGCACTCGAAAAAGTGGGGGTTACCGATGTGGTTCGCCCAGCGTAAATTTTTGAAGTTTTAAATTTTTTCACTTTTTCACTTTTTTGCTTATAACTTCCGAACCACTTCACTTAGAAACAAACGGGTTTCACTACCGTGTCGGCCGCGTCGACGCGCAACTTTTGATGTATAGCACGGCTTTCTACGCTCAAGAAAACCCAATTTTTCGAATTTTTCGCCGCGGAGCAACTTAGAAACGTGGTGTTTTCGACCGTGGTTGGGTCGCGACTTCGGTTAGGTTAGGTTAGGTTAGGTTAGGTTAGGTTAGGTTAGGTTAGGTTAGGTTAGGTTAGGTTAGGTTAGGTTAGGTTAGGTTAGGTTAGGTTAGGTTAGGTTAGGTTAGGTTAGGTTAGGTTAGGTTAGGTTAGGTTAGGTTAGGTTAGGTTAGGTTAGGTTAGGTTAGGTTAGGTTAGGTTAGGTTAGGTTAGGTTAGGTTAGGTTAGGTTAGGTTAGGTTAGGTTAGGTTAGGTTAGGTTAGGTTAGGTTAGGTTAGGTTAGGTTAGGTTAGGTTAGGTTAGGTTAGGTTAGGTTAGGTTAGGTTAGGTTAGGTTAGGTTAGGTTAGGTTAGGTTAGGTTAGGTTAGGTTAGGTTAGGTTAGGTTAGGTTAGGTTAGGTTAGGTTAGGTTAGGTTAGGTTAGGTTAGGTTAGGTTAGGTTAGGTTAGGTTAGGTTAGGTTAGGTTAGGTTAGGTTAGGTTAGGTTAGGTTAGGTTAGGTTAGGTTAGGTTAGGTTAGGTTAGGTTAGGTTAGGTTAGGTTAGGTTAGGTTAGGTTAGGTTAGGTTAGGTTAGGTTAGGTTAGGTTAGGTTAGGTTAGGTTAGGTTAGGTTAGGTTAGGTTAGGTTAGGTTAGGTTAGGTTAGGTTAGGTTAGGTTAGGTTAGGTTAGGTTAGGTTAGGTTAGGTTAGGTTAGGTTAGGTTAGGTTAGGTTAGGTTAGGTTAGGTTAGGTTAGGTTAGGTTAGGTTAGGTTAGGTTAGGTTAGGTTAGGTTAGGTTAGGTTAGGTTAGGTTAGGTTAGGTTAGGTTAGGTTAGGTTAGGTTAGGTTAGGTTAGGTTAGGTTAGGTTAGGTTAGGTTAGGTTAGGTTAGGTTAGGTTAGGTTAGGTTAGGTTAGGTTAGGTTAGGTTAGGTTAGGTTAGGTTAGGTTAGGTTAGGTTAGGCTAGGTTAGGTTAGGTTAGGTTAGGTTAGGTTAGGTTAGGTTAGGTTAGGTTAGGTTAGGTTAGGTTAGGTTAGGTTAGGTTAGGTTAGGTTAGGTTAGGTTAGGTTAGGTTAGGTTAGGTTAGGTTAGGTTAGGTTAGGTTAGGTTAGGTTAGGTTAGGTTAGGTTAGGTTAGGTTAGGTTAGGTTAGGTTAGGTTAGGTTAGGTTAGGTTAGGTTAGGTTAGGTTAGGTTAGGTTAGGTTAGGTTAGGTTAGGTTAGGTTAGGTTAGGTTAGGTTAGGTTAGGTTAGGTTAGGTTAGGTTAGGTTAGGTTAGGTTAGGTTAGGTTAGGTTAGGTTAGGTTAGGTTAGGTTAGGTTAGGTTAGGTTAGGTTAGGTTAGGTTAGGTTAGGTTAGGTTAGGTTAGGTTAGGTTAGGTTAGGTTAGGTTAGGTTAGGTTAGGTTAGGTTAGGTTAGGTTAGGTTAGGTTAGGTTAGGTTAGGTTAGGTTAGGTTAGGTTAGGTTAGGTTAGGTTAGGTTAGGTTAGGTTAGTTAGGTTAGTTAGGTTAGTTTAGGTTGAGGTTAGTTAGGTTATTTTAGGTTAGTTAGGTTAGGTTAGGTTAGTTAGTTGTGTAGGTTAGTTTAGGTTAGGTTAGGTTTTGGTAGGTAGGTTAGGTTAGGTTTAGGTTAGTTTGGTGTTAGGTTAGGTTAGGTTAGGTTAGGTTAGGTTAGGTTAGGTTAGGTTAGGTTAGGTTAGGTTAGGTTAGGTTAGGTTAGGTTAGGTTAGGTTAGGTTAGGTTAGGTTAGGTTAGGTTAGGTTAGGTTAGGTTAGGTTAGGTTAGGTTAGGTTAGGTTAGGTTAGGTTAGGTTAGGTTAGGTTAGGTTAGGTTAGGTTAGGTTAGGTTAGGTTAGGTTAGGTTAGGTTAGGTTAGGTTAGGTTAGGTTAGGTTAGGTTAGGTTAGGTTAGGTTAGGTTAGGTTAGGTTAGGTTAGGTTAGGTTAGGTTAGGTTAGGTTAGGTTAGGTTAGGTTAGGTTAGGTTAGGTTAGGTTAGGTTAGGTTAGGTTAGGTTAGGTTAGGTTAGGTTAGGTTAGGTTAGGTTAGGTTAGGTTAGGTTAGGTTAGGTTAGGTTAGGTTAGGTTAGGTTAGGTTAGGTTAGGTTAGGTTAGGTTAGGTTAGGTTAGGTTAGGTTAGGTTAGGTTAGGTTAGGTTAGGTTAGGTTAGGTTAGGTTAGGTTAGGTTAGGTTAGGTTAGGTTAGGTTAGGTTAGGTTAGGTTAGGTTAGGTTAGGTTAGGTTAGGTTAGGTTAGGTTAGGTTAGGTTAGGTTAGGTTAGGTTAGGTTAGGTTAGGTTAGGTTAGGTTAGGTTAGGTTAGGTTAGGTTAGGTTAGGTTAGGTTAGGTTAGGTTAGGTTAGGTTAGGTTAGGTTAGGTTAGGTTAGGTTAGGTTAGGTTAGGTTAGGTTAGGTTAGGTTAGGTTAGGTTAGGTTAGGTTAGGTTAGGTTAGGTTAGGTTAGGTTAGGTTAGGTTAGGTTAGGTTAGGTTAGGTTAGGTTAGGTTAGGTTAGGTTAGGTTAGGTTAGGTTAGGTTAGGTTAGGTTAGGTTAGGTTAGGTTAGGTTAGGTTAGGTTAGGTTAGGTTAGGTTAGGTTAGGTTAGGTTAGGTTAGGTTAGGTTAGGTTAGGTTCGGTTAGGTTAGGTTAGGTTAGGTTAGGTTAGGTTAGGTTAGGTTAGGTTAGGTTAGGTTAGGTTAGGTTAGGTTAGGTTAGGTTAGGTTAGGTTAGGTTAGGTTAGGTTAGGTTAGGTTAGGTTAGGTTAGGTTAGGTTAGGTTAGGTTAGGTTAGGTTAGGTTAGGTTAGGTTAGGTTAGGTTAGGTTAGGTTAGGTTAGGTTAGGTTAGGTTAGGTTAGGTTAGGTTAGGTTAGGTTAGGTTAGGTTAGGTTAGGTTAGGTTAGGTTAGGTTAGGTTAGGTTAGGTTAGGTTAGGTTAGGTTAGGTTAGGTTAGGTTAGGTTAGGTTAGGTTAGGTTAGGTTAGGTTAGGTTAGGTTAGCTTAGGTTAGGTTAGGTTAGGTTAGGTTAGGTTAGGTTAGGTTAGGTTAGGTTAGGTTAGGTTAGGTTAGGTTAGGTTAGGTTAGGTTAGGTTAGGTTAGGTTAGGTTAGGTTAGGTTAGGTTAGGTTAGGTTAGGTTAGGTTAGGTTAGGTTAGGTTAGGTTAGGTTAGGTTAGGTTAGGTTAGGTTAGGTTAGGTTAGGTTAGGTTAGGTTAGGTTAGGTTAGGTTAGGTTAGGTTAGGTTAGGTTAGGTTAGGTTAGGTTAGGTTAGGTTAGGTTAGGTTAGGTTAGGTTAGGTTAGGTTAGGTTAGGTTAGGTTAGGTTAGGTTAGGTTAGGTTAGGTTAGGTTAGGTTAGGTTAGGTTAGGTTAGGTTAGGTTAGGTTAGGTTAGGTTAGGTTAGGTTAGGTTAGGTTAGGTTAGGTTAGGTTAGGTTAGGTTAGGTTAGGTTAGGTTAGGTTAGGTTAGGTTAGGTTAGGTTAGGTTAGGTTAGGTTAGGTTAGGTTAGGTTAGGTTAGGTTAGGTTAGGTTAGGTTAGGCTAGGTTAGGTTAGGTTAGGTTAGGTTAGGTTAGGTTAGGTTAGGTTAGGTTAGGTTAGGTTAGGTTAGGTTAGGTTAGGTTAGGTTAGGTTAGGTTAGGTTAGGTTAGGTTAGGTTAGGTTAGGTTAGGTTAGGTTAGGTTAGGTTAGGTTAGGTTAGGTTAGGTTAGGTTAGGTTAGGTTAGGTTAGGTTAGGTTAGGTTAGGTTAGGTTAGGTTAGGTTAGGTTAGGTTAGGTTAGGTTAGGTTAGGTTAGGTTAGGTTAGGTTAGGTTAGGTTAGGTTAGGTTAGGTTAGGTTAGGTTAGGTTAGGTTAGGTTAGGTTAGGTTAGGTTAGGTTAGGCTAGGTTAGGTTAGGTTAGGTTAGGTTAGGTTAGGTTAGGTTAGGTTAGGTTAGGTTAGGTTAGGTTAGGTTAGGTTAGGTTAGGTTAGGTTAGGTTAGGTTAGGTTAGGTTAGGTTAGGTTAGGTTAGGTTAGGTTAGGTTAGGTTAGGTTAGGTTAGGTTAGGTTAGGTTAGGTTAGGTTAGGTTAGGTTAGGTTAGGTTAGGTTAGGTTAGGTTAGGTTAGGTTAGGTTAGGTTAGGTTAGGTTAGGTTAGGGTAGGTTAGGTTAGGTTAGGTTAGGTTAGGTTAGGTTAGGTTAGGTTAGGTTAGGTTAGGTTAGGTTAGGTTAGGTTAGGTTAGGTTAGGTTAGGTTAGGTTAGGTTAGGTTAGGTTAGGTTAGGTTAGGTTAGGTTAGGTTAGGTTAGGTTAGGTTAGGTTAGGTTAGGTTAGGTTAGGTTAGGTTAGGTTAGGTTAGGTTAGGTTAGGTTAGGTTAGGTTAGGTTAGGTTAGGTTAGGTTAGGTTAGGTTAGGTTAGGTTAGGTTAGGTTAGGTTAGGTTAGGTTAGGTTAGGTTAGGTTAGGTTAGGTTAGGTTAGGTTAGGTTAGGTTAGGTTAGGTTAGGTTAGGTTAGGTTAGGTTAGGTTAGGTTAGGTTAGGTTAGGTTAGGTTAGGTTAGGTTAGGTTAGGTTAGGTTAGGTTAGGTTAGGTTAGGTTAGGTTAGGTTAGGTTAGGTTAGGTTAGGTTAGGTTAGGTTAGGTTAGGTTAGGTTAGGTTAGGTTAGGTTAGGTTAGGTTAGGTTAGGTTAGGTTAGGTTAGGTTAGGTTAGGTTAGGTTAGGTTAGGTTAGGTTAGGTTAGGTTAGGTTAGGTTAGGTTAGGTTAGGTTAGGTTAGGTTAGGTTAGGTTAGGTTAGGTTAGGTTAGGTTAGGTTAGGTTAGGTTAGGTTAGGTTAGGTTAGGTTAGGTTAGGTTAGGTTAGGTTAGGTTAGGTTAGGTTAGGTTAGGTTAGGTTAGGTTAGGTTTTTTTTTTTTTTTTTTTTTTTTTTTTTTTTTTTATTTTTAAACCTGTCCGGGCGCTATGGCCCGGCCTGCGAGCTGCCTACCTCTAACATGGGGGTCAGAGACTTTATTTTCGTTAAATAATTTTTTACAAGGTCAGGATTGGGGTTTGGGTGTTTGTTTCTTTTTCTTATTTTACAAATCGTTTTGCAATGTTATGCTTACATTTACATATCGTCATTATTTTAATCTTAGCTTTCTTTCATTCCTAAAAATTGCTAGCCTGGGTTGCAAGATACATTTTCTTCTTGTTTATATACATTATTATTCTTATTCTAATTTTGGTTTAAACTTCTTTTAGTCCACTTATTCTAGTCACATGGTCCTATTCTGTTTACATTATTTTTGACATGTTGTTTACTAATTTGGTTTTACATTTTGAAGATTACAGTTTTAGGTATACATCTATTTGTTTTACAATCTATTTTATTTTACAATGCTGCCTAAATATATATTTACCATACATTTCCAGCATATTTGTACATCTTATTATTTATTGCTATTTTTTATTACCTATTCTATATAACATTCTTATTTATCGTTGTTTTGTGGTTTTTATCTTTAGGGGCCGCGACAAGTGCAGTTTTATTTTATCTATTCTATTTTGTGTTTGCTTACTTTTAATTTTGTTTCCGTTTGTTGATGGCCTTGGCATTGCGCATAGGATTTTACCTTGGTTTACATCCGTTTCAGCTTGGCGAAAATTGTGACACCTTTTTGTTCACCAACTTCAGCATTTTTCTACGAAACTGTCCTCCGTTGTTTCTGGTGTTTTATACTTGTTCGCCAATTTCATCATGGATTTTACCATTACAACGCCTTCAGCTGTACGCGATGGTGGCTCTGGCTAGAGCCTCCCATTTTCTTCGTATTGTACACTCATCGCTGAAGGCGTTGTGTTCCACGTTTTCTAGCTTTGCGTGGACACAGTTGCAGCATGTTGGGGTCCCACCCGCCAGCCAGTCTGCGCACTGCTGTCTCATGTGGGGACCCCCACAGTGGCTGCACTTCTCTTTTTGGTCCTTGCAGAACCTACGCCCATGCCCGTAGCCGAGGCAGAGCGAACATTGTACCAGCGGTGATTGATCCATCACTCTAATACGCTGCAGGTCAATGTGCACTGCCCCGGCCTCTACCATGCGTTTATACAGATTAGGAGACACCCTCAGAACTACGTGACTAGTGGATGGACTGCGAGTCTTTTTGCGGTACGCGACATCAATTCTTTCCTCCACCCTGTCCAGTCCATGGAATAGGAATGCGTTTTGTTTTAAAAGAGCCGTTACGATGTCCTCATCAGAGTTTTCCTGGAGGACATTCTTTAGTATAACTAGTGGGTCTTTGTTACTGATTTCTTCCACATTAAGATCTTTTGCTCTCCTTAACCTTTCTTTCAATCTTTCTCTTTCTTCCACCGTTTTACATCCGACAATCACTTTTCTATCTCTTGTCTTCCTTACTCTCTCTACATTTAATCCTCCTTCCTTCGCGTTCACCACATTCCTTATTTTATTTAATACCTCATCCCCCGTCTCCATTCCGTCTTTCGCAGTTACTGCCACAGAATGCAATACTGTGTGCTCGACGAAATGTTTTCTGGGAGGTGCGGCCAAAATACTCGCATACGTTTGTTTTTCCATCGTTTCTCTAAGTGCCTCCACCGTATCAGTGTTTTGCCTAGATTGCTGTACGTGTTCTTCCATCTTTTTTACTATTACATTCTTCATATCTTCGATTTTGTTGCTAAGTTCAATTATGCCACCTCTATCCATACCCTCTTTGTCTTGTTTACTTCTTTCCTCTATGATTTTATTAAGCTCTTCTACTTGTCTCTTATATTTGTCTCTCTCCTGTTCCGCTTCTTCTATCTGCTGTATTAAATTATCAAAATCTGCTACAATTAGTGCATTCGCATCGTCCGATTCTTTTAGCAGATAGAATAGGCGGTTGGTTTCTGACAAGACGGCGTCCTTAATAGTTGTTTTAATATTTCTAGAATTATTTATTTCTGTTTCTATTTTGTAATAACATTCTTTTGCTTGCATGTGACGGGTAAGGTAAACCGTTTTTTCTGGCTGTGATAATATGCTTGTTCCTGCCTCAGGTGTTTTTTCTGGGCAGCTTCTATTTTGATTCGGAGAGCTATGGGGTGTTGAAGTTTTTCTTTTTGAGGGTCCAGCCCTTCCAACGCTCGCAGACTTTTCCGTGTTGCTCTTCGGTGTATGAAACATGTTAGTTATTTTGTCTTGACACGGAAAAACAGGTTAGTCAATGTTAAAATCTGTATATTCTAATCTATTTATATTTATATATATATATATATATGTATATGATAGTTTAATCTATATATTTGTATATAATGTTTTAGAATTTTCTAAATTTACTGGTATTACTAATTTTGTTTTTCTGTTTCAGGTCGTCGGGTGTGCAGAGGTCAAATAGTTCCAGTTCGGGTAAGTACAGAAATTTTTTATATCAATAATATATAAATTTGTCAACACAAGGTCATAAATAAAAAGATTAAAATTATTTACTCCAAACAGAGTAATTATATCCTAGTCAATAAGATTTTCTCTAGGTAAATTATATTCTAGTCAGCCAAAACACACAATAAAATAATTTAGTTAGTCAATAAAATAAAAAGTCGCGTTCCACTATATCTTGGCCCAGAAAGATAAAACCGCATATTGGCAATATTTTTAAAATATGATAACTACAAATAATTTTTTAGGAGGCGGGGGGAGGGGAACGGGGGTATGGTAGGCGAGTATACAGCTATTTACAATTTTAATATCACCAAAATATATTACACAATACAAAATGAAAAAGAAATTTTTAAGTCGGGAAGGGGGGGGGGGGGGAGGGGGCTTATGAATGGCTAAGAAGTACACAGTAGTTAGCAATTTTAATTTTAGCAAAAATAATTTTTTACAAAAAATTTTTACAATTCAATTTTCCAAACTATTGCTTTTGATATGGGGAAACTATTTTTTGGAGTAAAGGGATGGGAAAAATTTAGAAAAATAGAAAATTACAATCTGACCAGACGAGTCGGTGTCAAAAACGACCTATCTATCACCGTTTCCGAGATATTCAGATTACAAAGTTAAAATAAATGTTATGCGGTTTGTAAACTTAAACTAATTTTAGTATAACCAAGCGCTTACAATATAAAAATCCAATTCTTTTATAACAACTTAGCTTAGGTAATGGCCTACCCCTGGCAAAATTTTTGGGGTAGGTTGTCGCTGAAAATTTTGAAAAACAATTTTTTGAAAAATTTTGTCAACTGCACCAAACTTTAAAAATCTATAACTTGTTCAAATATGTACTTATCTAAATTCTGAAAACGGTTTTAGCTTCAGGTTCTGGTCTTCTTTCTGGCTGCGTGTTCAAAACTTCCACCACCGCCGAACGGTTTTAGCTTCAGGTTCTGGTCTTCTTTCTGGCTGCGTGTTCAAAACTTCCACC
>HG992048.1:35000-37500 GCA_905220475.3 Ennomos fuscantarius | reverse complement strand
GAAAAGTCTGTCTACTGCCTCTAATACTGCGTTTTTTATGTCAGTTTTAGTATTCCGAGAGCTGCTAAGGTTTAGTTTCGCCTTTGTAACGCATGCCCTGGCCTCCGATGTTCTATTTGGATATTCGGGATTATCCAGTGTGAGCGGGTTCCCATCTGGCTCCACCAGTGTCCTTCGCGCTGAGACGTTGGTATCTTGCACGGTTTTAGCTCTTGGTTTCAGCTTTTTGGGTTCCGCTGGCACTGGTTTATTTGTGGGGGTCGGGGGGGTCACCTGGCGTTTTGTTTTAATTAAATCCTCCCATTCTCCTATGCTCCTTCTGCCGCTTGACGAATAGCTTGATTCGCTGCCAGTCGACGTGCGCATCAGGGTACGGGTATTATTCTCAGGCATGTTTGTTGGAGAATATTTATTGATATTTTTTGCAGTTTTAGCGGGCGTTCTAAATCCGAACATTTTTAGAGGTGCTCTTAGGTTGTAAATTTGTATAAGTTGTAAATGTGTAATATTATTATATGTTAAATCAAATTATTTCAAAATGTGTTGTATTTATTTTAAATATATAAAATTGAGTAAATTCTAATTAAAATGTATATTTGTAAATTTTTTATGTGTCTAACCAATAATATATTTGTTTTATCTGTTTCAGATGCCGTTCCAGCTTCCGGTCTAACTCCGCGCCCAGCGTGAGGTAAGTAATAGGTAAGTATTTTATCAAAAAATTTTATTATTTGTCAAATTAATACGTTTCTACCAATAAAATGTACACGGATGTAAAAGGTCCGGTACAGTCAGCTAAATTAATAAAATTAAAATAGAGTTAAAACTTAGATTGCAATATAAAATATAATTATAATAATAATATTATTAGTCAATAATGTCAATTTGCTAACTCTAGGTAAATGGGTCCTACAATACTAAATACTAAGATATTTTGTCTTGCCTATTCGTAGAATACGTTATAATTACTTATATACTATGTCGCGTCTCAAAGAAATTTTTGTCAAAAACAGCCAGGGAGGGGGGGAAGTTAATGGTAAAATACACAGTCTAACAGTTAACTTATTCCTATAAACAAATTTACTAAAATTGCACAATTACCAAATTTTACATACAATACAATTTATAAAGAAATTAAAAGTCTGTTAAAATTCTCGAAAAACGGGGGGGGACAGGTATGAGGGGAGGATAAACAACGGTTTCACGACTTATTTTAACCACTATGATATTTTACAAAGCAAAAATTTTTTAATTTTTTACAACTTAATTTTCCAAACTTTTACTTTTTGTATGGGGAAATAATTTTTAATGCTAGGGGAACGGGAAAAATTTTGATTGATAGGAAATTGGAAGAGGATCGGACGAGATATCTAACCCCAGGTTAGATATCGTAGGTCGAGGTCAAATTTGCTCTATCTCCTCCCGTTTTCGAGTTATTTGCAAAACAAACTTAAGTTTAATGTTATGCGGTTTGTAAATCTAGTTATATTAATTTTATTCCAAGCGCTTAATGTTTAAAAATCGAATTTCTTTACAGCAACTTAGTTTATACTTGGGCCTATCCCTGACAAATTTTTCAGAGTAGGTTGTCGCTGAAAATTTTTGTAAATAATTTTTTGAAAATTTTTTCCAACCGCACAAAAGTTTAAAAGGCTATATAAAATCAGAAACTTAACTTTTTTTAAAATTTTAAAACGGTTTCCGCTTGATCTTCGGATTCTCCTTCTGGCTGCGTAATCGGTTTCTTTGTAGCTGCCTCGGATGGGTGACCACGTTGACACGTGGTACTTGTTTTTTTGCCGTTTTCTCCGTAACGGGAAACGGCAAAAATCCAAGTGAGGTGTCGGATGAGAGGCCTCCCCCAGGCCTTCAAAACCACACCTTAAAAAGTGGGGGTCACCGATCTCTATCGACCGGCGTTTAATTTTTAATTTTTAAAATTTTTCACTTTGCCACTTTTCCTTTAATTACTTTTTGAGCACTGCACTGACGTTTAAACGGTTTCCACCAGCGTGTCGGCCTCGTTTAGACGCAACTTTTGATGTATAACACGCTGTTGCTGTCACAAAAAATACCACCACTTTTGAATTAATTAGTAAATTATTCCACGCAAAATACTTGGACCGTGGCGATCCGGGCGGAGGTTGGGACGCGACTGGTTAGGTTAGGTTAGGTTAGGTTAGGTTAGGTTAGGTTAGGTTAGGTTAGGTTAGGTTAGGTTAGGTTAGGTTAGGTTAGGTTAGGTTAGGTTAGGTTAGGTTAGGTTAGGTTAGGTTAGGTTAGGTTAGGTTAGGTTAGGTTAGGTTAGGTTAGGTTAGGTTAGGTTAGGTTAGGTTAGGTTAGGTTAGGTTAGGTTAGGTTAGGTTAGGTTAGGTTAGGTTAGGTTAGGTTAGGTTAGGTTAGGTTAGGTTAGGTTAGGTTAGGTTAGGTTAGGTTAGGTTAGGTTAGGTTAGGTTAGGTTAGGTTAGGTTAGGTTAGGTTAGGTTAGGTTAGGTTAGGT
>HG992048.1:22500-25000 GCA_905220475.3 Ennomos fuscantarius | reverse complement strand
CCTCATATGAGGGCCTCCACAGTGGCTACACTTCTCCAGCGTTTCTTTACAGAAGCGCCGGCTGTGTCCATAACCGAGGCACATCGAGCATTGGACCAGTGGTGACTGGTCCACCACTCTTATACGTTGCAGATCTACGTGCACCGTCTGTGCCTCGGTCATGCCTTGCCAAATTTTGGGGGAGACCCTCAATATTATGTGGTCGCAGTGCGGGTTGCGCGTCTTCTTCCTATAGGCTATCCGTACTCTATCTTCACTCTCATCTAGATTGGAAAACAAGGACCCATTTTGATTTCTAAGCGCTCTAAGCACGTCCTCGTCTGTGTTAATTCTGAGGACGTCCTTGAGTATCACCAATGGGTCCTTGTTTTTCATCTCTTCGATGTTGAGTTCCTCCGCCTCGGTTAGCCTTTCCTTCAATCTTTTCCTTTCTTCCTTGCTTTTACAGCTTAGTATGACTTTACTATCTTTCGCTTTCCTTACTTTGTCTATTACTAATCCTCCTTCCTTCGCGTTCACTACATTCCTAATCCTGCTAAGAACCTCCTCTCCCGTCTCTAGCTCATCCTTTGCAGTTACCGCGATTGAGTAGAGTGCTACTTGCTCCGCGCCTTGCCTCTTAAGGGGAGCTGCTGCCACACTTGCGTAGGTTTGTCTCTTTGTTATCTCTTTTAGTTCATCCACTTTCTCTGTATTTACCTTTAACATTTCAGTGTGTTCTTTGAGCTTATCTGTGATGTACTTTTTCAGATCCTCGACTTTGGCAGTTAGTCCCAAGTTTTCATCTAGTGCTTTGTTTTTCTGCTCATCTAATATTTCATTGTACATATCATAAAATTTGTCCCTGTCTTCAGTCATCTCTATCAGTTTTACGGTGACTTCTTCAATTTGTGGGGACTGGGTGGACTGAGTGGACTGTGTGGCATTTTCCATCTCTGACTCCCTCAGTAACTGGTAGATACGCTCAGCTTCTTGGAGTACTACATTTTTAATACTAGTTTTTGTATTCCTAGAACTGCTTATGCTGAATTCCAGCCTACTGAAGCAGTCTTTGGCCTCGGCACTACGGTTAGGGTATTGGGCTTTTTCCGGTTCCGGTGAAGCTTCACTTCTCGCATCAGGTGTTCTTCCTAGTTGCCTGTCTTTCGGAATAGGTGGGCTTGCGGTCACCTCTACCGACACCCTACGACCATGAGAGGGTCCTGCCTTCTCGGTAGACTCCTCTGCCATTATTTGTCGGGTTGGTTTTGCCTGGCTCGCAGGTCTTTCCGCGGTTTTCTTAGGAGTATGAAAACCGAACATATTTATAGTAGTTTTTCTCGTTAAAATACGCACGAACAGGTAGTCAGTTTGTAAATTGTAAAATTGTATATATTTAAAATAATGTTTTAATAGCTAAATTTTGTGTACTAATATTTATTTTTGTTTGCTTCAGATGTAGCTGCGGAGCAGCGGTCCAGTGTCTACAATACGGTATATAAATGCAGGTAAGTTTTGCAATACTATAATTAACTATTATATTGTCAGCATAAAACTTTTAAAGTAAAATAAAATTTTTCTACTTAAAGTAAGTCCTATTTTCTAACTAATTCTTAAAAACTAAGTCGCGTTCGTCCAATTAATGGGCCAAGAAAAGCAAAACTGCAATATTTACAAGATAAACAAATTTTTGACAAACAGAAACAAAAGGGGAAACGGGGGGGGGTTACTTTAGGGAAGTGTACACAATATTACAATAGAAAGGTAAAAACAGCAAATTTACAAGTTAAAATACTAATAATGTTTACAAAGAATTTTTTGAGGGTGAGGGGAAAGAGATCGGGGGGGGAATATAGTAGGAAGGTACCAATCTGTTTACAATTTTAATTTATCGCCAGATAATTTTACACAAAAAACAAAATGAAAGAAAAAAAAAAAAAAAATTTTTTGATAAGGGGGGGGAGGGGGGATTTAATATATGGCTAAGAAGTACACAACGATTAACAATTTTAATATCACCAAAAAGAATTTTTACAAAAATTTTATTTTAATACAACTATAATTCCGAAAGTTTTACTTTTTGTATGGGACTATTATTTTTAACGCCAGAGGGAGGGGAAAAATTTTGAAAAATAAAGAATTTTATTATGACCGCACGAGATATCTAACCAAGGGTTAGATATCGCAGGTCGAGGTCAAAATTTGCGTAACTCCTACCGTTTCCAAGTTATTAGCAAAACAAAGTTATTTAATTAGTTATGCGGTTGGAAAAAAGTAGGTCACGTTAATTATTCCAAGCGCTTAAGTATTAAAAATCTAATTTTTTCACCAAAACGTACCTTACTATAGGGCCTACCCTTAGGCAAAAAATAAGGGTAGGTCGTCGCTGAAAATTTTGAATTTCGAATTTTTAAAAGAAAAGTCCAACCGCACAAAATTTTGAAAGGTTGTCTCCGGGCCAAATCTGCTCCTTTCTGAGTGCTGAAAACGCCTTCCTCTTCCGCTTTTGGTCCTCTCGAGG
>HG992048.1:7500-17500 GCA_905220475.3 Ennomos fuscantarius | reverse complement strand
GCCAGTTGCTTGTAGAAACTTAGGGCTTTCCTACAGACGTTACCCACATGGCTGTTGAAGGTGAGTTTCTCGTCTATAGTCAGCCCCAAGATCTTTATCTCTTTGGCCATGCCGATGGCGATCCCGCCCATGCTCAGGTGTGGGGTGTCATGTTTAAGCTTTCTCGTGAGCAACATCGCGTTAGTTTTATGCGGGGCAAATTTTAGCTTATTTCTGACACCCCACTCCTGAACATAGGCGAGAGCGGCATTTGCTTGGCGCTGGACTTCCGCTGCTGTGTCTCCATCAAAAACTAGGACAACGTCGTCAGCAAACGCCTGACAGTAGTCCCCTCTCTGATCCAAGCCCTTAAGTAGCGGATCCAGCAGTAAATTCCACAGGATTGGACCTCCGATCGAACCCTGAACGCATCCCTTATTCGTGTCTTTGGAGGCTGTTTCACCGGCATATCTTATCGTCACTCTTCGGTTTTTTAAGTAACTGTCTAGTAGCCTCCTAAGGTTTACGGGGCACTGTTCTTCGGCCAAACGTACCCTTATCGCAGGCCACCATGCACTGTCGAAGGCTCCCTCTATGTCCAAAGATACCATGGTAATTATTTTCTTTTGTTTCAGCTTATCGCGTATATACTGTATCAGGACATAGAGGGAGTCCTCCGTGCTCTTTTGCGGCATGAACCCGAACTGTCGCGGACTCAGTCTCGGAAGCACATGCCATTTCAGCCTGCCGATGAGCATCTTTTCAAGAATTTTACCCATCACTGGCAATAACCCGATCGGCCTATAGGATTTTGGCTCTGTATACCTTTCTTTACCCGGTTTCCTCAGAGCCACCACCGTTGCCTCCTTCCAGATGATCGGGAAGTGATTCAGCTCAAGGCATTTGTTTGCCAGTGATAGGTAGACTTCAGGACAGTTATTTATGGCTCGTTCACAAATATCGGCCGTTAATCCATCTGCCCCTGGGGCCTTTTTGGGATTAAAACTGATTACCGCGGCCTTGAGCTCCTCTGAGGTAAACGGTGGATCATGAAACTCATCATGTTCCGGTCCGTTTACCTTGTCAGCTAAAGCCCTGATGCTCTTATGATATTCGCTATCGTCCTCCTCTCTGTCCTCAGGATAAAATGTCTCCGCTAGTAATTTGGCCGATTCCTCCTGATCCAGTACCCTTCCGTTCTTCTCGAGAGGAAGATCTTCCTGTCTTCTCTCCGTCCTTCTGATTACCCGATAGATACCCTCCCAAAGACCCTCCTTAATCTGTTTCCCACAAAATTCTTTCCAACTGTCTATTTGGCTTTTAATTGCTTCTAATTCATATGTTTCTTTTGCTTGCAGGTACTCCTGGATGACCTTCTTCCTTCGGACTGGCGCTGCACATCGGATTCTCCGCTTCTTGGTGGCGACTTCCTGCTTCTGTTTGACAAGTTCCTTCGTCCACCATGCAAAGGTAAGTGTCGTTTTATTTTTCTTTTTAGGTATGCTTTCATTGCTTGCTTGTATTACTGTTAAAATATATTTTTCTATCAACGTTTCTAATTCTATTTTATTGTTTAATTTAGCTATTTCTATTTTGTTTATTTTATTTTCCCCCAGCAACTGAGTCATTTTCTCATGAAAGTGACTCCAGTTTGCTTTCTTGCTATTGTATTGTCGTGTTGTGCGGGCTATGCTAATACCTTTTGCTGGGTAGATGTTAAGATTAAATACAATTGTATTATGATCGGAGCTTGTCAAACCCTCGTCTACTCTCCAGTTTTCTATTAGGTTAAGTATGTCCGATGTGCAGGCGGTAACGTCAACGAAACTGGAGTAGACTCTGTCCCCTCTAACAGTATAAAAAGTCGGTATGCTTCCCTGATTGAGCACCTGCAGTCCCATATCGTCCAGCACTCCAGCCATGTCTTCACCTCGATCATCCACCTTATCACTACCCCACCATGCGCTCTTTGCATTTGCATCCCCACCGATAATCAGGCTTCGACCAAATTTTCGTTCAATTTGCTTTAACTGCTCCAGGTATGGCTGTATGGGTTTGGGATCTGGTTCGAAGTAGAATGAGACCACAACAATTTCCCAGGCACTTGTTCTCAGTTTTACCACTACGATGTTAGGCGTGGTAAGTTCCGGGTATTGGGTGACATCCATATCATCATCAAAAACTGCTATTGCGGCTTTTGTTATCCCACTACTCTGATCAGTGCTTTGAAAGACTCTAACCCCGTTGTAGTTTCGCATTCTACCTAGATTACCCACATACGGCTCCTGAAGCAGTGCAAATGCCATTTTCTTCTCGCTAGCTTCTTGCATTATCTCTTTAGTTGCAAGCTCCTTGCGCTGTAAGTTTGCCTGAGCTGCAATAAATGGCTTTATTCTAGTCGAGCCTGAGTTTACGCCAGGGACGCCCTTAGCAATAGGCGACCGTTGCTCTCGCCAGTGCTTCCCATTTCCTCCTGATTGGGCACTCGTTACTGAATGCATTATGGTCAGCTTTTTCCATCTTGGCTTGGGCACAGTTTGTACATGAAGGTTCTGCTGCGGCCATCCAGTCCGCACACTGTGACCTCATATGAGGGCCTCCACAGTGGCTACATTTTTCTATCGTCTCTTTGCAGAAACGGCGTCCGTGTCCGTATCCAAGGCACATGGAGCATTGGACCAGCGGTGACTGGTCCGACACTTTGATTCGCTGTAGGTCAACGTGAACCGTTTCTGCTTCGACCAAATGTTGCCAGAGTTTAGGAGAGACCCTCATTATGACGTGTTTCATGAGCGGATTCCTCGTCGGCTTCTTGTAGAGTACCACGATCCTGTCCTCATCCTTGCCTAGATCTTTAAAGATCGCCCGGTTTTGGTTTCTTAAAGCTCGCAGCACTTCTTCGTCACTATTGTATTGCAGCACATCCTTAAAAATGATCAGAGGATCTTTATTTTTTATCTCCTGCACATTCAACTCTCCCGCCTTGTTAATTCTGTCTTTTACTTTCTCTCTCTCCTCCTCAGTCCTACATCCAACTATAACTTTTCTGTCTTTAGCCTTCCTGATCTTTTCAATCGTTACTCCTCCTTCCTTTGCATTTACTGCTTTCCTAATTTTATTCAAGACTTCATCTCCCGTCTCAAATTCATCTTTCCCCGTGACAACTACGGAGTGCAGTGCTATGTGCTCAGGAAACTGCTTCCTGGGTTGCGTTGCTACTGCACTGGCATAGGTCTTTCTTTCTATTACTTCTTTCAGATCTTCCAACTTTTGGTTATTTTCTTTCAGCATTTGGATATGCTCATCAATCTTTTTGGATAGCTCTTCGTCACTTCTTTTACTCTCGCTTGTTAGATCAATCTCAATCTCTTTCTCTTTCTCCTTCTCTACAGTAGATTTACTAGAGTGCCCCTTCACCGAGTCTACTTCTTTCACTAGCTGGAATAACCGATTTATTATATAGGTTATGTCTTCTTTTATATCTGTTCTCAGGTTTTTCGACGTCTTGAGGCTGGATTCAGCCTTTGTGACCAGTTTTATTGCTTCTGCTAGCCGATCAGAGCATTTTTGCTTGGGCAGTTCTCCTGATACATCCAGTGAGATAGTGTCTCTTATAGTGGATTTTGGTTTTGATGGTTCTTTCACTGTGGTTTTCGTTGGGGAAGGAGTGGGTCTCGTCAGGGTGTCTGATTGGTTTGGTTCCCTCTCACCGATACTTCGTCTAACATTCGTTTGAATGAGCGTTCTTCCTTCTCTAGAGGAGGGTCCTACCTCGTTTGGCTGAGTTTTAGCCATAGTCTTTTGGGCTTCCTGGTTAGATGTTTCAGTCGATTTCACCGGTGTGCGGAATCCAAACATCGTTATTTCAGGGGTTGCTCGCGGTCAAATACAATATTAAAATCTTAGTACGTTTGTAAAAGTTGTAAAAGAAAATGTAAACTTAAACTAAACAGTTAAATAAAACAACACATGTAAATATAAAATAAAAGTACAAGCACTCTTTTTATATTTGTCACTAATAATTTTTTCTTTCTTTTTTAGGTCCTGGTGTGCAGCTTGGGAGTCTTCAGGGAGTACCGGCGCGGCTTGGGAATCGTCCAGCGAGGTAAGTACAATTTTACTCTTCCCAGATAGTTTGCTCTATATTGAGCCAGCCAGTAGTTTGTCTTACTACCCTTATGTCCCGTATTACGGTTGGAAAGATACGAAATCTAGCCAATGTTACAATTTTTAATCGGAAAAATTTGACTCTACGTGGAGTCCGTTCTGTATGTACTTATATCTAATTAACTTTCACAAAAAGTTTATCAAAATCGGCCGTCAAATGGCGGCCTATAATAATTAAAATAGGTTAAAATACGTCGCGGCCAACTCAGTAGCAGCCCAGGAGGATGAAAAACACAATAACAAAGAATTTTTTACAAAATAATTTTTTAGAATTTTAAGGGGGGGTGGGGGGGGATATAGGTAATAGGAAGGGGATACAACACAATTTTACAGCAAATTTTACAATAAAAATTTTTTATGAAAAAAATGACCAATTAAATTCCAAAACTTTTACAATTTGTATGGGAAATATATTTTTAATGCCAGAGGGGAGGGAAAAATTTTGAAAAATAAAGAATTTAATTTGGACCGCACGAGATATCTAACCATAGGTTAGATATCGCAGGTCGGGGTCAAAAATTGCGTATCTCCTACCGTTTCCGAGTTATTGACAAAACAAGGTTATTTAATTGGTTGTGCGGTCGGAAAAAAGTGGGTCACGCTAAATAACTCGTGCGCTTAAGTACTAAAAATCTAATTTTTTCGCCAAAGTGTGCCTCACTATGGGGCCTACCCTTGGACAAAAAATAAGGGTAGGTCGTCGCTGATAATTTTGAATTTTGAATTTTTAAAAGAAAAGTCTAACCGCACAAAATTTTGAAGGGTTGTCTCCGGGCCAAAACTGCTCCTTTTTGAATTTTGAAAACGGCTCCTTGTTCCTCTCTTGGTCCTCTCGAGGATGGCGTACTCCACTCTTTGCTAGCTGGCCTGGATGGGTGACCTCGTGACCACGTGGGACTTGTTTTTTTGCCGATATCTCCGCGATGGGGACCGGCAAAAATCTGATTCGACCACGTGGTCAAAGGTCTCCAGCAGGTCTTCCGAGTAGCACTTGAAAAAGGGGGGGTCACCGCTTTGGTTCTCCCAGGATTTAATTTTCAAATTTTGAATTTTACCACTTTACCACTTTTTCCGAAATAACTTTTTAAACACTTCACTAACAACTTTGCGGTAATCACCGGCGTGTCGGCCTCGTTAAGCCGAAAATTTTGATATATCACACGCTTTCGGGGTCGTAAAAAATACCACTATTTCGGAATTAAATTGTAAATTATTCCGTGGAAAATCCCTGGACCGTGGCGTGCCGGGCGGAGGTTGGGACGCGACTGGGTTAGGTTAGGTTAGGTTAGGTTAGGTTAGGTTAGGTTAGGTTAGGTTAGGTTAGGTTAGGTTAGGTTAGGTTAGGTTAGGTTAGGTTAGGTTAGGTTAGGTTAGGTTAGGTTAGGTTAGGTTAGGTTAGGTTAGGTTAGGTTAGGTTAGGTTAGGTTAGGTTAGGTTAGGTTAGGTTAGGTTAGGTTAGGTTAGGTTAGGTTAGGTTAGGTTAGGTTAGGTTAGGTTAGGTTAGGTTAGGTTAGGTTAGGTTAGGTTAGGTTAGGTTAGGTTAGGTTAGGTTAGGTTAGGTTAGGTTAGGTTAGGTTAGGTTAGGTTAGGTTAGGTTAGGTTAGGTTAGGTTAGGTTAGGTTAGGTTAGGTTAGGTTAGGTTAGGTTAGGTTAGGTTAGGTTAGGTTAGGTTAGGTTAGGTTAGGTTAGGTTAGGTTAGGTTAGGTTAGGTTAGGTTAGGTTAGGTTAGGTTAGGTTAGGTTAGGTTAGGTTAGGTTAGGTTAGGTTAGGTTAGGTTAGGTTAGGTTAGGTTAGGTTAGGTTAGGTTAGGTTAGGTTAGGTTAGGTTAGGTTAGGTTAGGTTAGGTTAGGTTAGGTTAGGTTAGGTTAGGTTAGGTTAGGTTAGGTTAGGTTAGGTTAGGTTAGGTTAGGTTAGGTTAGGTTAGGTTAGGTTAGGTTAGGTTAGGTTAGGTTAGGTTAGGTTAGGTTAGGTTAGGTTAGGTTAGGTTAGGTTAGGTTAGGTTAGGTTAGGTTAGGTTAGGTTAGGTTAGGTTAGGTTAGGTTAGGTTAGGTTAGGTTAGGTTAGGTTAGGTTAGGTTAGGTTAGGTTAGGTTAGGTTAGGTTAGGTTAGGTTAGGTTAGGTTAGGTTAGGTTAGGTTAGGTTAGGTTAGGTTAGGTTAGGTTAGGTTAGGTTAGGTTAGGTTAGGTTAGGTTAGGTTAGGTTAGGTTAGGTTAGGTTAGGTTAGGTTAGGTTAGGTTAGGTTAGGTTAGGTTAGGTTAGGTTAGGTTAGGTTAGGTTAGGTTAGGTTAGGTTAGGTTAGGTTAGGTTAGGTTAGGTTAGGTTAGGTTAGGTTAGGTTAGGTTAGGTTAGGTTAGGTTAGGTTAGGTTAGGTTAGGTTAGGTTAGGTTAGGTTAGGTTAGGTTAGGTTAGGTTAGGTTAGGTTAGGTTAGGTTAGGTTAGGTTAGGTTAGGTTAGGTTAGGTTAGGTTAGGTTAGGTTAGGTTAGGTTAGGTTAGGTTAGGTTAGGTTAGGTTAGGTTAGGTTAGGTTAGGTTAGGTTAGGTTAGGTTAGGTTAGGTTAGGTTAGGTTAGGTTAGGTTAGGTTAGGTTAGGTTAGGTTAGGTTAGGTTAGGTTAGGTTAGGTTAGGTTAGGTTAGGTTAGGTTAGGTTAGGTTAGGTTAGGTTAGGTTAGGTTAGGTTAGGTTAGGTTAGGTTAGGTTAGGTTAGGTTAGGTTAGGTTAGGTTAGGTTAGGTTAGGTTAGGTTAGGTTAGGTTAGGTTAGGTTAGGTTAGGTTAGGTTAGGTTAGGTTAGGTTAGGTTAGGTTAGGTTAGGTTAGGATAGGTTAGGTTAGGTTAGGTTAGGTTAGGTTAGGTTAGGTTAGGTTAGGTTAGGTTAGGTTAGGTTAGGTCAGGTTAGGTTAGGTTAGGTTAGGTTAGGTTAGGTTAGGTTAGGTTAGGTTAGGTTAGGTTAGGTTAGGTTAGGTTAGGTTAGGTTAGGTTAGGTTAGGTTAGGTTAGGTTAGGTTAGGTTAGGTTAGGTTAGGTTAGGTTAGGTTAGGTTAGGTTAGGTTAGGTTAGGTTAGGTTAGGTTAGGTTAGGTTAGGTTAGGTTAGGTTAGGTTAGGTTAGGTTAGGTTAGGTTAGGTTAGGTTAGGTTAGGTTAGGTTAGGTTATGTTAGGTTAGGTTAGGTTAGGTTAGGTTAGGTTAGGTTAGGTTAGGTTAGGTTAGGTTAGGTTAGGTTAGGTTAGGTTAGGTTAGGTTAGGTTAGGTTAGGTTAGGTTAGGTTAGGTTAGGTTAGGTTAGGTTAGGTTAGGTTAGGTTAGGTTAGGTTAGGTTAGGTTAGGTTAGGTTAGGTTAGGTTAGGTTAGGTTAGGTTAGGTTAGGTTAGGTTAGGTTAGGTTAGGTTAGGTTAGGTTAGGTTAGGTTAGGTTAGGTTAGGTTAGGTTAGGTTAGGTTAGGTTAGGTTAGGTTAGGTTAGGTTAGGTTAGGTTAGGTTAGGTTAGGTTAGGTTAGGTTAGGTTAGGTTAGGTTAGGTTAGGTTAGGTTAGGTTAGGTTAGGTTAGGTTAGGTTAGGTTAGGTTAGGTTAGGTTAGGTTAGGATAGGTTAGGTTAGGTTAGGTTAGGTTAGGTTAGGTTAGGTTAGGTTAGGTTAGGTTAGGTTAGGTTAGGTTAGGTTAGGTTAGGTTAGGTTAGGTTAGGTTAGGTTAGGTTAGGTTAGGTTAGGTTAGGTTAGGTTAGGTTAGGTTAGGTTAGGTTAGGTTAGGTTAGGTTAGGTTAGGTTAGGTTAGGTTAGGTTAGGTTAGGTTAGGATAGGTTAGGTTAGGTTAGGTTAGGTTAGGTTAGGTTAGGTTAGGTTAGGTTAGGTTAGGTTAGGTTAGGTTAGGTTAGGTTAGGTTAGGTTAGGTTAGGTTAGGTTAGGTTAGGTTAGGTTAGGTTAGGTTAGGTTAGGTTAGGTTAGGTTAGGTTAGGTTAGGTTAGGTTAGGTTAGGTTAGGTTAGGTTAGGTTAGGTTAGGTTAGGTTAGGTTAGGTTAGGTTAGGTTAGGTTAGGTTAGGTTAGGTTAGGTTAGGTTAGGTTAGGTTAGGTTAGGTTAGGTTAGGTTAGGTTAGGTTAGGTTAGGTTAGGTTAGGTTAGGTTAGGTTAGGTTAGGTTAGGTTAGGTTAGGTTAGGTTAGGTTAGGTTAGGTTAGGTTAGGTTAGGTTAGGTTAGGTTAGGTTAGGTTAGGTTAGGTTAGGTTAGGTTAGGTTAGGTTAGGTTAGGTTAGGTTAGGTTAGGTTAGGTTAGGTTAGGTTAGGTTAGGTTAGGTTAGGTTAGGTTAGGTTAGGTTAGGTTAGGTTAGGTTAGGTTAGGTTAGGTTAGGTTAGGTTAGGTTAGGTTAGGTTAGGTTAGGTTAGGTTAGGTTAGGTTAGGTTAGGTTAGGTTAGGTTAGGTTAGGTTAGGTTAGGTTAGGTTAGGTTAGGTTAGGTTAGGTTAGGTTAGGTTAGGTTAGGTTAGGTTAGGTTAGGTTAGGTTAGGTTAGGTTAGGTTAGGTTAGGTTAGGTTAGGTTAGGTTAGGTTAGGTTAGGTTAGGTTAGGTTAGGTTAGGTTAGGTTAGGTTAGGTTAGGTTAGGTTAGGTTAGGTTAGGTTAGGTTAGGTTAGGTTAGGTTAGGTTAGGTTAGGTTAGGTTAGGTTAGGTTAGGTTAGGTTAGGTTAGGTTAGGTTAGGTTAGGTTAGGTTAGGTTAGGTTAGGTTAGGTTAGGTTAGGTTAGGTTAGGTTAGGTTAGGTTAGGTTAGGTTAGGTTAGGTTAGGTTAGGTTAGGTTAGGTTAGGTTAGGTTAGGTTAGGTTAGGTTAGGTTAGGTTAGGTTAGGTTAGGTTAGGTTAGGTTAGGTTAGGTTAGGTTAGGTTAGGTTAGGTTAGGTTAGGTTAGGTTAGGTTAGGTTAGGTTAGGTTAGGTTAGGTTAGGTTAGGTTAGGTTAGGTTAGGTTAGGTTAGGTTAGGTTAGGTTAGGTTAGGTTAGGTTAGGTTAGGTTAGGTTAGGTTAGGTTAGGTTAGGTTAGGTTAGGTTAGGTTAGGTTAGGTTAGGTTAGGTTAGGTTAGGTTAGGTTAGGTTAGGTTAGGTTAGGTTAGGTTAGGTTAGGTTAGGTTAGGTTAGGTTAGGTTAGGTTAGGTTAGGTTAGGTTAGGTTAGGTTAGGTTAGGTTAGGTTAGGTTAGGTTAGGTTAGGTTAGGTTAGGTTAGGTTAGGTTAGGTTAGGTTAGGTTAGGTTAGGTTAGGTTAGGTTAGGTTAGGTTAGGTTAGGTTAGGTTAGGTTAGGTTAGGTTAGGTTAGGTTAGGTTAGGTTAGGTTAGGTTAGGTTAGGTTAGGTTAGGTTAGGTTAGGTTAGGTTAGGTTAGGTTAGGTTAGGTTAGGTTAGGTTAGGTTAGGTTAAGTTAGGTTAGGTTAGGTTAGGTTAGGTTAGGTTAGGTTAGGTTAGGTTAGGTTAGGTTAGGTTAGGTTAGGTTAGGTTAGGTTAGGTTAGGTTAGGTTAGGTTAGGTTAGGTTAGGTTAGGTTAGGTTAGGTTAGGTTAGGTCAGGTTAGGTTAGGTTAGGTTAGGTTAGGTTAGGTTAGGTTAGGTTAGGTTAGGTTAGGTTAGGTTAGGTTAGGTTAGGTTAGGTTAGGTTAGGTTAGGTTAGGTTAGGTTAGGTTAGGTTAGGTTAGGTTAGGTTAGGTTAGGTTAGGTTAGGTTAGGTTAGGTTAGGTTAGGTTAGGTTAGGTTAGGTTAGGTTAGGTTAGGTTAGGTTAGGTTAGGTTAGGTTAGGTTAGGTTAGGTTAGGTTAGGTTAGGTTAGGTTAGGTTAGGTTAGGTTAGGTTAGGTTAGGTTAGGTTAGGTTAGGTTAGGTTAGGTTAGGTTAGGTTAG